>CAXKVW010000801.1:0-2500 GCA_964058825.1 Carex arenaria
CAATTTTTCGGCTACTTCGGGCACCTATCGGCTACTTCGGGCACTTTTCGGCTACTTTCGGCTACTTCGGGTCATTTTTCGGCTACTTCGGGTCATTTTTCGTCTACTTCGGGCCATGTACACTCCCGTGCGTGTACCTCAGGGGCCATGTACACCACCCGGCCTGCACATGGAGGGGCACCCTTTCCGAAAATCCTTGCCCCCTAATAGGGAATATGCATTTTGGGTCTCCAGCCACGCCCAGGGTTACCACCCCCTGGAAATCCCCCAGGTTTCCCCCCCATTTTACTTAGAAGTGCTAACGCTAAGGGCGCTACTGCACCAACGCTACTTCGGGCCATTTTTCGGCTACTTCGGGCCATTTTTCGGCTACTTCGGGCCATTTTTCGGCTACTTCGGGATACTTTTCAGCTACTTCGGGCCATTGTCCGGCTACTTCGGGCACTTTCGGCTACTTCGGGTCATTTTTCGGCTACTTCGGGCCATTTTTCGGCTACTTCGGGCACTTTTCGGCTACTTCGGGCCACTTTTCGGCTACTTCAGGCTACTTTTTGGCTACTTCGGGATACTTTCAGGCTACTTCGGGGCATTTTCCGGCTACTTCGGGCACTTTCCGCTACTTCGGGTCATTTTTCGGCTACTTCTGGCCAATTTTCGGCTACTTCGGGCCATTTTCGGCTACTTCGGGCCTTTTTTCGGCTACTTCGACTACATTTTGGCTACTTCGGGCTACATTTCGGCTACTTCGGCTACATTTGGGCTACTTCGGCTACATTTTAGCTACTTCGGGGTACATTTCAGCTAATTCGGGGCCATTTTTCGGCTACTTCGGGCAATTTTCGGCTACTTCGGGCCAATTTTCGGCTACTACGGCTACATTTCGGCTACTTCGGGCTACATTTCGGCTACTTCGGGCACTTTCAGCTACGTCAAGTCATTTTTCGGCTACTTCGGGCACTTTCGGCTACTTCGGGCCATTTTTCGGCTACTTCGGGCAATTTTCGGCTACTTCGGGCAATTTTCGGCTACTTCGGTCCATTTTTTGGCTACTTCGGGCCATTTTCCGTCTACTACGGGCACTTTCGGCTACTTCGGGTCATTTTTCGGCTACTTCGGGTCATTTTTCGGCTACTTCGGGCACTTTTCGGCTATTTCGGGCCATTTTTCGGCTACTTCAGGCCACCTTTCGGCTACTTCGGGCCATTTTCCGGCTACTTCGGGCACTTTCAGCTACTTCGGGCCATTTTTCGGCTACTTCGGCTACATTTTGGCTACTTCGGCTACATTTCGGCTACTTCGGGCTACATTTCGGCTACTTCGGGCTACATTTCGGCTACTTCGGGCCATTTTTTTGCTACGTCGGGGACTTTCGGCTACTTCGGGCTATATTTCGGCTACTTCGGGCCATTTTTCGGCTACTTCGGGGCAATTTTCGGCTACTTCGGAGCAATTTTCGGCTACTTCGGGCCAATTTTCGGCTACTTCGGCTACATTTCAGCTACTTCGGGCTACATTTCGGCTACTTGGGGCACTTTCAGCTACGTCAGGTCATTTTTCGGCTACTTCGGGCACTTTCGGCTACTTGGGGACATTTTTCGGCTACTTCGGGCAATTTTCGGCTACTTCGGGCCATTTTTCGGCTACTTCGGGCTACTTCTCGGCTACTTCGGGCACTTTTCGGCTACTTCGGGCCATTTCTCGGCTACTTCGGGCTACTTTTTGGCTACTTCGATCCATTTTCCGGCTACTTTGGGCACTTTCGGCTACTTCGGGCACTTTCGGCTACTTCGGGTCATTTTTCGGCTACTTCGGCTACATTTCGGCTACTTCGGGCTACATTTCGGCTACTTCGGGCTACATTTCGGCTACTTCGGGGACTTTTGGCTACTTCTGGCCATTTTTTTGCTACGTCGGGAACTTTCGGCTACTTCGGGCCATTTTTCGGCTACTTCGGGCCAATTTTCGGCTAGTTCGGCTACATTTCGGCTACTTCGGGCTACATTTCGGCTACTTCGGGCTACATTTCGGCTACTTTGGGCCATGTACACTCCCATTTGTGCACATGAGGGGGCACCCTTCTTGAAAATCTTGCCCCCCTAATAGGGAATATGCATTTTTAGGCTCTAGCCACCCCTTGGGTTACCACCCCCTCCAAATCCCCCATGTTAAAAATAAGGGTGTTGAACTATTTTTTTACCCGATTTTTCGACCGGTTTCACTTCTTATCCAATTTTTTTTTTAAATTTCAAATTTTTTGAAAATTTCAAATTTTTTCGAATTTCAAATTTTTTCGGAAATCAATTTTTTTCAAATTTCAATTTTTTTCTAATTTCAAAATTTTTCAAATTTCAAAATTTTCAAATTTCAAAATTTTTCTCGAATTTCAAAATTTTTAATTTTTTCGTGGCAACCCCGGCCTCGGACTCCCGCTGCACCGACGCTGGGGGCTGTCAGCACCGACGCTGGGGCTGTCCGCACTAACGCTGGGGGCTGTCACACT
>CAXKVW010000801.1:12500-15000 GCA_964058825.1 Carex arenaria
GTCGGGACTTCGTACACTGCGTTGTGTGTACGCGTGGCTGCATATGCATATGCTTCGGGGCAGGGCGCGCCACGCAAAGACGCCCTGCCCCCAACCCGTCGGGACTTCGTACACTGCGTTGTGTGTACGCGTGGCTGCATATGCATTTGCTTCGGGGCAGGGCGCGCCACGCAAAGACGCCCTGCCCCCAACCCGTCGGGACTTCGTACACTGCGTTGTGTGTACGCGTGGCTGCATATGCATATGCTTCCGGGCAGGGCGCGCCACGCAAAGACGCCCTGCCCCCAACCCGTCGGGACTTCGTACACTGCGTTGTGTGTACGCGTGGCTGCATATGCATATGCTTCGGGGCAGGGCGCGCCACGCAAAGACGCCCTGCCCCCAACCCGTCGGGACTTCGTACACTGCGTTGTGTGTACGCGTGGCTGCATATGCATATGCTTCGGGGCAGGGCGCGCCACGCAAAGACGCCCTGCCCCCAACCCGTCGGGACTTCGTACACTGCGTTGTGTGTACGCGTGGCTGCATATGCATATGCTTCGGGGCAGGGCGCGCCACGCAAAGACGCCCTGCCCCCAACCCGTCGGGACTTCGTACACTGCGTTGTGTGTACGCGTGGCTGCATATGCATTTGCTTCGGGGCAGGGCGCGCCACGCAAAGACGCCCTGCCCCCAACCCGTCGGGACTTCGTACACTGCGTTGTGTGTACGCGTGGCTGCATATGCATATGCTTCCGGGCAGGGCGCGCCACGCAAAGACGCCCTGCCCCCAACCCGTCGGGACTTCGTACACTGCGTTGTGTGTACGCGTGGCTGCATATGCATATGCTTCCGGGCAGGGCGCGCCACGCAAAGACGCCCTGCCCCCAACCCGTCGGGACTTCGTACACTGCGTTGTGTGTACGCGTGGCTGCATATGCATATGCTTCCGGGCAGGGCTCGCCACGCAAAGACGCCCTGCCCCCAACCTGTCGGGACTTCGTACACTGCGTTGTGTGTACGCGTGGCTGCATATGCATATGCTTCCGAGCAGGGCGCGCCACGCAAAGACGCCCTGCCCCCAACCAGTCGGGACTTTCGGTTACTTCGGGCCATTTTTCGGCTGCTTCGGGACATTTTTCGGCTGCTTCGGGCCATTTTTCTGCTACTTCGGCTACATTTTAGCTACTTCAGGCTACATTTCGGCTACTTCGGGGACTTTCGGCTACTTCGGGCCATTTTTTGGCTACGTCAGGGACTTTCGGCTACTTCGGGCCATTTTTCGGCTACTTCGGCTACATTTCGGCTACTTCGGGCTACATTTCAGCTACTTCGGGTACTTTCAGCTACTTCGGGCCATTTTTCGGCTACCTCGGGCAATTTTTCAGCTACTTCGGCCACTTTTCGGCTACTTCGGGTCCTTTTTCGGCTACTTCGGGCACTTTCGGCTACTTCGGGCCATTTTTCGGCTATCTCAGGCAATTTTTCGGCTACTTCGGGCACCTATCGGCTACTTCGGGCACTTTTCGGCTACTTTCGGCTACTTCGGGTCATTTTTCGGCTACTTCGGGTCATTTTTCGTCTACTTCGGGCCATGTACACTCCCGTGCGTGTACCTCAGGGGCCATGTACACCACCCGGCCTGCACATGGAGGGGCACCCTTTCCGAAAATCCTTGCCCCCTAATAGGGAATATGCATTTTGGGTCTCCAGCCACGCCCAGGGTTACCACCCCCTGGAAATCCCCCAGGTTTCCCCCCCATTTTACTTAGAAGTGCTAACGCTAAGGGCGCTACTGCACCAACGCTACTTCGGGCCATTTTTCGGCTACTTCGGGCCATTTTTCGGCTACTTCGGGCCATTTTTCGGCTACTTCGGGATACTTTTCAGCTACTTCGGGCCATTGTCCGGCTACTTCGGGCACTTTCGGCTACTTCGGGTCATTTTTCGGCTACTTCGGGCCATTTTTCGGCTACTTCGGGCACTTTTCGGCTACTTCGGGCCACTTTTCGGCTACTTCAGGCTACTTTTTGGCTACTTCGGGATACTTTCAGGCTACTTCGGGGCATTTTCCGGCTACTTCGGGCACTTTCCGCTACTTCGGGTCATTTTTCGGCTACTTCTGGCCAATTTTCGGCTACTTCGGGCCATTTTCGGCTACTTCGGGCCTTTTTTCGGCTACTTCGACTACATTTTGGCTACTTCGGGCTACATTTCGGCTACTTCGGCTACATTTGGGCTACTTCGGCTACATTTTAGCTACTTCGGGGTACATTTCAGCTAATTCGGGGCCATTTTTCGGCTACTTCGGGCAATTTTCGGCTACTTCGGGCCAATTTTCGGCTACTACGGCTACATTTCGGCTACTTCGGGCTACATTTCGGCTACTTCGGGCACTTTCAGCTACGTCAAGTCATTTTTCGGCTACTTCGGGCACTTTCGGCTACTTCGGGCCATTTTTCGGCTACTTCGGGCAATTTTCGGCTACTTCGGGCAATTTTCGGCTACTTCGGTCCATTTT
>CAXKVW010000801.1:25000-30000 GCA_964058825.1 Carex arenaria
CCCGTCGGGACTTCGTACACTGCGTTGTGTGTACGCGTGGCTGCATATGCATATGCTTCGGGGCAGGGCGCGCCACGCAAAGACGCCCTGCCCCCAACCCGTCGGGACTTCGTACACTGCGTTGTGTGTACGCGTGGCTCCATATGCATATGCTTCGGGGCAGGGCGCGCCACGCAAAGACGCCCTGCCCCCAACCCGTCGGGACTTCGTACACTGCGTTGTGTGTACGCGTGGCTCCATATGCATATGCTTCGGGGCAGGGCGCGCCACGCAAAGACGCCCTGCCCCCAACCCGTCGGGACTTCGTACACTGCGTTGTGTGTACGCGTGGCTGCATATGCATATGCTTCGGGGCAGGGCGCGCCACGCAAAGACGCCCTGCCCCCAACCCGTCGGGACTTCGTACACTGCGTTGTGTGTACGCGTGGCTGCATATGCATATGCTTCGGGGCAGGGCGCGCCACGCAAAGACGCCCTGCCCCCAACCCGTCGGGACTTCGTACACTGCGTTGTGTGTACGCGTGGCTGCATATGCATATGCTTCCGGGCAGGGCGCGCCACGCAAAGACGCCCTGCCCCCAACCCGTCGGGACTTCGTACACTGCGTTGTGTGTACGCGTGGCTGCATATGCATATGCTTCGGGGCAGGGCGCGCCACGCAAAGACGCCCTGCCCCCAACCCGTCGGGACTTCGTACACTGCGTTGTGTGTACGCGTGGCTGCATATGCATTTGCTTCGGGGCAGGGCGCGCCACGCAAAGACGCCCTGCCCCCAACCCGTCGGGACTTCGTACACTGCGTTGTGTGTACGCGTGGCTGCATATGCATATGCTTCCGGGCAGGGCGCGCCACGCAAAGACGCCCTGCCCCCAACCCGTCGGGACTTCGTACACTGCGTTGTGTGTACGCGTGGCTGCATATGCATATGCTTCGGGGCAGGGCGCGCCACGCAAAGACGCCCTGCCCCCAACCCGTCGGGACTTCGTACACTGCGTTGTGTGTACGCGTGGCTGCATATGCATATGCTTCGGGGCAGGGCGCGCCACGCAAAGACGCCCTGCCCCCAACCCGTCGGGACTTCGTACACTGCGTTGTGTGTACGCGTGGCTGCATATGCATTTGCTTCGGGGCAGGGCGCGCCACGCAAAGACGCCCTGCCCCCAACCCGTCGGGACTTCGTACACTGCGTTGTGTGTACGCGTGGCTGCATATGCATATGCTTCCGGGCAGGGCGCGCCACGCAAAGACGCCCTGCCCCCAACCCGTCGGGACTTCGTACACTGCGTTGTGTGTACGCGTGGCTGCATATGCATATGCTTCCGGGCAGGGCGCGCCACGCAAAGACGCCCTGCCCCCAACCCGTCGGGACTTCGTACACTGCGTTGTGTGTACGCGTGGCTGCATATGCATATGCTTCCGGGCAGGGCTCGCCACGCAAAGACGCCCTGCCCCCAACCTGTCGGGACTTCGTACACTGCGTTGTGTGTACGCGTGGCTGCATATGCATATGCTTCCGAGCAGGGCGCGCCACGCAAAGACGCCCTGCCCCCAACCAGTCGGGACTTTCGGTTACTTCGGGCCATTTTTCGGCTGCTTCGGGACATTTTTCGGCTGCTTCGGGCCATTTTTCTGCTACTTCGGCTACATTTTAGCTACTTCAGGCTACATTTCGGCTACTTCGGGGACTTTCGGCTACTTCGGGCCATTTTTTGGCTACGTCAGGGACTTTCGGCTACTTCGGGCCATTTTTCGGCTACTTCGGCTACATTTCGGCTACTTCGGGCTACATTTCAGCTACTTCGGGTACTTTCAGCTACTTCGGGCCATTTTTCGGCTACCTCGGGCAATTTTTCAGCTACTTCGGCCACTTTTCGGCTACTTCGGGTCCTTTTTCGGCTACTTCGGGCACTTTCGGCTACTTCGGGCCATTTTTCGGCTATCTCAGGCAATTTTTCGGCTACTTCGGGCACCTATCGGCTACTTCGGGCACTTTTCGGCTACTTTCGGCTACTTCGGGTCATTTTTCGGCTACTTCGGGTCATTTTTCGTCTACTTCGGGCCATGTACACTCCCGTGCGTGTACCTCAGGGGCCATGTACACCACCCGGCCTGCACATGGAGGGGCACCCTTTCCGAAAATCCTTGCCCCCTAATAGGGAATATGCATTTTGGGTCTCCAGCCACGCCCAGGGTTACCACCCCCTGGAAATCCCCCAGGTTTCCCCCCCATTTTACTTAGAAGTGCTAACGCTAAGGGCGCTACTGCACCAACGCTACTTCGGGCCATTTTTCGGCTACTTCGGGCCATTTTTCGGCTACTTCGGGCTACTTTTCAGCTACTTCGGGCCATTGTCCGGCTACTTCGGGCACTTTCGGCTACTTCGGGTCATTTTTCGGCTACTTCGGGCCATTTTTCGGCTACTTCGGGCACTTTTCGGCTACTTCGGGCCACTTTTCGGCTACTTCAGGCTACTTTTTGGCTACTTCGGGATACTTTCAGGCTACTTCGGGGCATTTTCCGGCTACTTCGGGCACTTTCCGCTACTTCGGGTCATTTTTCGGCTACTTCTGGCCAATTTTCGGCTACTTCGGGCCATTTTCGGCTACTTCGGGCCTTTTTTCGGCTACTTCGACTACATTTTGGCTACTTCGGGCTACATTTCGGCTACTTCGGCTACATTTGGGCTACTTCGGCTACATTTTAGCTACTTCGGGGTACATTTCAGCTAATTCGGGGCCATTTTTCGGCTACTTCGGGCAATTTTCGGCTACTTCGGGCCAATTTTCGGCTACTACGGCTACATTTCGGCTACTTCGGGCTACATTTCGGCTACTTCGGGCACTTTCAGCTACGTCAAGTCATTTTTCGGCTACTTCGGGCACTTTCGGCTACTTCGGGCCATTTTTCGGCTACTTCGGGCAATTTTCGGCTACTTCGGGCAATTTTCGGCTACTTCGGTCCATTTTTTGGCTACTTCGGGCCATTTTCCGTCTACTACGGGCACTTTCGGCTACTTCGGGTCATTTTTCGGCTACTTCGGGTCATTTTTCGGCTACTTCGGGCACTTTTCGGCTATTTCGGGCCATTTTTCGGCTACTTCAGGCCACCTTTCGGCTACTTCGGGCCATTTTCCGGCTACTTCGGGCACTTTCAGCTACTTCGGGCCATTTTTCGGCTACTTCGGCTACATTTTGGCTACTTCGGCTACATTTCGGCTACTTCGGGCTACATTTCGGCTACTTCGGGCTACATTTCGGCTACTTCGGGCCATTTTTTTGCTACGTCGGGGACTTTCGGCTACTTCGGGCTATATTTCGGCTACTTCGGGCCATTTTTCGGCTACTTCGGGGCAATTTTCGGCTACTTCGGAGCAATTTTCGGCTACTTCGGGCCAATTTTCGGCTACTTCGGCTACATTTCAGCTACTTCGGGCTACATTTCGGCTACTTGGGGCACTTTCAGCTACGTCAGGTCATTTTTCGGCTACTTCGGGCACTTTCGGCTACTTGGGGACATTTTTCGGCTACTTCGGGCAATTTTCGGCTACTTCGGGCCATTTTTCGGCTACTTCGGGCTACTTCTCGGCTACTTCGGGCACTTTTCGGCTACTTCGGGCCATTTCTCGGCTACTTCGGGCTACTTTTTGGCTACTTCGATCCATTTTCCGGCTACTTTGGGCACTTTCGGCTACTTCGGGCACTTTCGGCTACTTCGGGTCATTTTTCGGCTACTTCGGCTACATTTCGGCTACTTCGGGCTACATTTCGGCTACTTCGGGCTACATTTCGGCTACTTCGGGGACTTTTGGCTACTTCTGGCCATTTTTTTGCTACGTCGGGAACTTTCGGCTACTTCGGGCCATTTTTCGGCTACTTCGGGCCAATTTTCGGCTAGTTCGGCTACATTTCGGCTACTTCGGGCTACATTTCGGCTACTTCGGGCTACATTTCGGCTACTTTGGGCCATGTACACTCCCATTTGTGCACATGAGGGGGCACCCTTCTTGAAAATCTTGCCCCCCTAATAGGGAATATGCATTTTTAGGCTCTAGCCACCCCTTGGGTTACCACCCCCTCCAAATCCCCCATGTTAAAAATAAGGGTGTTGAACTATTTTTTTACCCGATTTTTCGACCGGTTTCACTTCTTATCCAATTTTTTTTTTAAATTTCAAATTTTTTGAAAATTTCAAATTTTTTCGAATTTCAAATTTTTTCGGAAATCAATTTTTTTCAAATTTCAATTTTTTTCTAATTTCAAAATTTTTCAAATTTCAAAATTTTTCTCGAATTTCAAAATTTTTAATTTTTTCGTGGCAACCCCGGCTCGGACTCCCGCTGCACCGACGCTGGGGGCTGTCAGCACCGACGCTGGGGCTGTCCGCACTAACGCTGGGGGCTGTCACACTAACGCTGGGTGCTGTCAGCCCCGACGCTGGGGCTGTCAGCACTAACGCTGGGCGCTGTCAGCACCGACGCTGGGGCTATCAGCACCGACGCTGGGGCTTCCCAGATTTTTTCCCCGTTTTTTTTTTGTTCACTTCAAATTTTTTTGAAATTTCAATTTTTTTCAAATTTCAAATTTTTTTCAAAGCTCAATTTTTTTTTTCGTGGCAAACCCGGGTCGGACTATCGCTGCACCGACGCTGGGGGCTGTCAGCACTAACGCTGGGGGCTGTCACCCTAACGCTGGGCGCTGTCAGCCCCGACGTTGGGGGCTGTCACACTAACGCTTGGCGCTGTCAGCCCCGACGCTGGGGCTGTCAGCGCTAACGCTGGGGGCTGTCAGCACCGACGCTGGGGCTGTCCGCACTAACGCTGGGGGCTGTCACACTAACGCTGGGCGCTGTCAGCCCCGACGCTGGGGCTGTCAGCACTAACGCTGGGCGCTGTCAGCACCGACGCTGGGGCTTCCCAGATTTTTTCCCCGTTTTTTTTTTTGAAATTTCAAATTTTTTTGAAATTTCAATTTTTTTCAAATTTCAAATTTTTTTCAAAGCT
>CAXKVW010000801.1:40000-42500 GCA_964058825.1 Carex arenaria
CTACTTCGGGCCATGTACACTCCCGTGCGTGTACCTCAGGGGCCATGTACACCACCCGGCCTGCACATGGAGGGGCACCCTTTCCGAAAATCCTTGCCCCCTAATAGGGAATATGCATTTTGGGTCTCCAGCCACGCCCAGGGTTACCACCCCCTGGAAATCCCCCAGGTTTCCCCCCCATTTTACTTAGAAGTGCTAACGCTAAGGGCGCTACTGCACCAACGCTACTTCGGGCCATTTTTCGGCTACTTCGGGCCATTTTTCGGCTACTTCGGGCTACTTTTCAGCTACTTCGGGCCATTGTCCGGCTACTTCGGGCACTTTCGGCTACTTCGGGTCATTTTTCGGCTACTTCGGGCCATTTTTCGGCTACTTCGGGCACTTTTCGGCTACTTCGGGCCACTTTTCGGCTACTTCAGGCTACTTTTTGGCTACTTCGGGATACTTTCAGGCTACTTCGGGGCATTTTCCGGCTACTTCGGGCACTTTCCGCTACTTCGGGTCATTTTTCGGCTACTTCTGGCCAATTTTCGGCTACTTCGGGCCATTTTCGGCTACTTCGGGCCTTTTTTCGGCTACTTCGACTACATTTTGGCTACTTCGGGCTACATTTCGGCTACTTCGGCTACATTTGGGCTACTTCGGCTACATTTTAGCTACTTCGGGGTACATTTCAGCTAATTCGGGGCCATTTTTCGGCTACTTCGGGCAATTTTCGGCTACTTCGGGCCAATTTTCGGCTACTACGGCTACATTTCGGCTACTTCGGGCTACATTTCGGCTACTTCGGGCACTTTCAGCTACGTCAAGTCATTTTTCGGCTACTTCGGGCACTTTCGGCTACTTCGGGCCATTTTTCGGCTACTTCGGGCAATTTTCGGCTACTTCGGGCAATTTTCGGCTACTTCGGTCCATTTTTTGGCTACTTCGGGCCATTTTCCGTCTACTACGGGCACTTTCGGCTACTTCGGGTCATTTTTCGGCTACTTCGGGTCATTTTTCGGCTACTTCGGGCACTTTTCGGCTATTTCGGGCCATTTTTCGGCTACTTCAGGCCACCTTTCGGCTACTTCGGGCCATTTTCCGGCTACTTCGGGCACTTTCAGCTACTTCGGGCCATTTTTCGGCTACTTCGGCTACATTTTGGCTACTTCGGCTACATTTCGGCTACTTCGGGCTACATTTCGGCTACTTCGGGCTACATTTCGGCTACTTCGGGCCATTTTTTTGCTACGTCGGGGACTTTCGGCTACTTCGGGCTATATTTCGGCTACTTCGGGCCATTTTTCGGCTACTTCGGGGCAATTTTCGGCTACTTCGGAGCAATTTTCGGCTACTTCGGGCCAATTTTCGGCTACTTCGGCTACATTTCAGCTACTTCGGGCTACATTTCGGCTACTTGGGGCACTTTCAGCTACGTCAGGTCATTTTTCGGCTACTTCGGGCACTTTCGGCTACTTGGGGACATTTTTCGGCTACTTCGGGCAATTTTCGGCTACTTCGGGCCATTTTTCGGCTACTTCGGGCTACTTCTCGGCTACTTCGGGCACTTTTCGGCTACTTCGGGCCATTTCTCGGCTACTTCGGGCTACTTTTTGGCTACTTCGATCCATTTTCCGGCTACTTTGGGCACTTTCGGCTACTTCGGGCACTTTCGGCTACTTCGGGTCATTTTTCGGCTACTTCGGCTACATTTCGGCTACTTCGGGCTACATTTCGGCTACTTCGGGCTACATTTCGGCTACTTCGGGGACTTTTGGCTACTTCTGGCCATTTTTTTGCTACGTCGGGAACTTTCGGCTACTTCGGGCCATTTTTCGGCTACTTCGGGCCAATTTTCGGCTAGTTCGGCTACATTTCGGCTACTTCGGGCTACATTTCGGCTACTTCGGGCTACATTTCGGCTACTTTGGGCCATGTACACTCCCATTTGTGCACATGAGGGGGCACCCTTCTTGAAAATCTTGCCCCCCTAATAGGGAATATGCATTTTTAGGCTCTAGCCACCCCTTGGGTTACCACCCCCTCCAAATCCCCCATGTTAAAAATAAGGGTGTTGAACTATTTTTTTACCCGATTTTTCGACCGGTTTCACTTCTTATCCAATTTTTTTTTTAAATTTCAAATTTTTTGAAAATTTCAAATTTTTTCGAATTTCAAATTTTTTCGGAAATCAATTTTTTTCAAATTTCAATTTTTTTCTAATTTCAAAATTTTTCAAATTTCAAAATTTTCAAATTTCAAAATTTTTCTCGAATTTCAAAATTTTTAATTTTTTCGTGGCAACCCCGGCTCGGACTCCCGCTGCACCGACGCTGGGGGCTGTCAGCACCGACGCTGGGGCTGTCCGCACTAACGCTGGGGGCTGTCACACTAACGCTGGGTGCTGTCAGCCCCGACGCTGGGGCTGTCAGCACTAACGCTGGGCGCTGTCAGCACCGACGCTGGGGCTATCAGCACCGACGCTGGGGCTTCCCAGATTTTTTCCCCGTTTTTTTTT
>CAXKVW010000801.1:52500-55000 GCA_964058825.1 Carex arenaria
GTACGCGTGGCTGCATATGCATATGCTTCCGAGCAGGGCGCGCCACGCAAAGACGCCCTGCCCCCAACCAGTCGGGACTTTCGGTTACTTCGGGCCATTTTTCGGCTGCTTCGGGACATTTTTCGGCTGCTTCGGGCCATTTTTCTGCTACTTCGGCTACATTTTAGCTACTTCAGGCTACATTTCGGCTACTTCGGGGACTTTCGGCTACTTCGGGCCATTTTTTGGCTACGTCAGGGACTTTCGGCTACTTCGGGCCATTTTTCGGCTACTTCGGCTACATTTCGGCTACTTCGGGCTACATTTCAGCTACTTCGGGTACTTTCAGCTACTTCGGGCCATTTTTCGGCTACCTCGGGCAATTTTTCAGCTACTTCGGCCACTTTTCGGCTACTTCGGGTCCTTTTTCGGCTACTTCGGGCACTTTCGGCTACTTCGGGCCATTTTTCGGCTATCTCAGGCAATTTTTCGGCTACTTCGGGCACCTATCGGCTACTTCGGGCACTTTTCGGCTACTTTCGGCTACTTCGGGTCATTTTTCGGCTACTTCGGGTCATTTTTCGTCTACTTCGGGCCATGTACACTCCCGTGCGTGTACCTCAGGGGCCATGTACACCACCCGGCCTGCACATGGAGGGGCACCCTTTCCGAAAATCCTTGCCCCCTAATAGGGAATATGCATTTTGGGTCTCCAGCCACGCCCAGGGTTACCACCCCCTGGAAATCCCCCAGGTTTCCCCCCCATTTTACTTAGAAGTGCTAACGCTAAGGGCGCTACTGCACCAACGCTACTTCGGGCCATTTTTCGGCTACTTCGGGCCATTTTTCGGCTACTTCGGGCCATTTTTCGGCTACTTCGGGCTACTTTTCAGCTACTTCGGGCCATTGTCCGGCTACTTCGGGCACTTTCGGCTACTTCGGGTCATTTTTCGGCTACTTCGGGCCATTTTTCGGCTACTTCGGGCACTTTTCGGCTACTTCGGGCCACTTTTCGGCTACTTCAGGCTACTTTTTGGCTACTTCGGGATACTTTCAGGCTACTTCGGGGCATTTTCCGGCTACTTCGGGCACTTTCCGCTACTTCGGGTCATTTTTCGGCTACTTCTGGCCAATTTTCGGCTACTTCGGGCCATTTTCGGCTACTTCGGGCCTTTTTTCGGCTACTTCGACTACATTTTGGCTACTTCGGGCTACATTTCGGCTACTTCGGCTACATTTGGGCTACTTCGGCTACATTTTAGCTACTTCGGGGTACATTTCAGCTAATTCGGGGCCATTTTTCGGCTACTTCGGGCAATTTTCGGCTACTTCGGGCCAATTTTCGGCTACTACGGCTACATTTCGGCTACTTCGGGCTACATTTCGGCTACTTCGGGCACTTTCAGCTACGTCAAGTCATTTTTCGGCTACTTCGGGCACTTTCGGCTACTTCGGGCCATTTTTCGGCTACTTCGGGCAATTTTCGGCTACTTCGGGCAATTTTCGGCTACTTCGGTCCATTTTTTGGCTACTTCGGGCCATTTTCCGTCTACTACGGGCACTTTCGGCTACTTCGGGTCATTTTTCGGCTACTTCGGGTCATTTTTCGGCTACTTCGGGCACTTTTCGGCTATTTCGGGCCATTTTTCGGCTACTTCAGGCCACCTTTCGGCTACTTCGGGCCATTTTCCGGCTACTTCGGGCACTTTCAGCTACTTCGGGCCATTTTTCGGCTACTTCGGCTACATTTTGGCTACTTCGGCTACATTTCGGCTACTTCGGGCTACATTTCGGCTACTTCGGGCTACATTTCGGCTACTTCGGGCCATTTTTTTGCTACGTCGGGGACTTTCGGCTACTTCGGGCTATATTTCGGCTACTTCGGGCCATTTTTCGGCTACTTCGGGGCAATTTTCGGCTACTTCGGAGCAATTTTCGGCTACTTCGGGCCAATTTTCGGCTACTTCGGCTACATTTCAGCTACTTCGGGCTACATTTCGGCTACTTGGGGCACTTTCAGCTACGTCAGGTCATTTTTCGGCTACTTCGGGCACTTTCGGCTACTTGGGGACATTTTTCGGCTACTTCGGGCAATTTTCGGCTACTTCGGGCCATTTTTCGGCTACTTCGGGCTACTTCTCGGCTACTTCGGGCACTTTTCGGCTACTTCGGGCCATTTCTCGGCTACTTCGGGCTACTTTTTGGCTACTTCGATCCATTTTCCGGCTACTTTGGGCACTTTCGGCTACTTCGGGCACTTTCGGCTACTTCGGGTCATTTTTCGGCTACTTCGGCTACATTTCGGCTACTTCGGGCTACATTTCGGCTACTTCGGGCTACATTTCGGCTACTTCGGGGACTTTTGGCTACTTCTGGCCATTTTTTTGCTACGTCGGGAACTTTCGGCTACTTCGGGCCATTTTTCGGCTACTTCGGGCCAATTTTCGGCTAGTTCGGCTACATTTCGGCTACTTCGGGCTACATTTCGGCTACTTCGGGCTACATTTCGGCTACTTTGGGC
>CAXKVW010000802.1:0-48940 GCA_964058825.1 Carex arenaria
TATTTTTCAGATTTGAAGGTTTTGGAGTGGCAAATAACCAATTTTCCCAAAAACGAATCATTGATTAGACAATTTTAAAGGAAAGTTGTACCACGCCACACAACTACACAGAAAAAAAATAAAATCAACTCCCTAACCCTTTAATTGTATGCAAACTTGTGAATCATTGTCACATAATATTTGAGTAGCTAAATAAACCAAATCAATGATTCCGTTTCTTTAAAAATAATTGTAGTTTTTCCCATAAAATCAAATTTTCCTAACACTCCATACAATTCTCTATTTAAAAATAATTTCCATAAATAAAAAATTATGCTTTACAAGTAGTGTGAAAAGCTATTATTCATATTTTAATCAAAGGCCAGCATTTGCATATATATGCGGCACTAATACAAAATAATATGATAGTAACAAACAACTAAAGATCATTGATATTTTAGATTTGATCAGACAAGTTAGGTGCTACAAATGATTGTTTTTTTTTTGAAATACTGATAGCGGCTATCAGCAGTATACATGCTACAAATGATTGTTATAAATATTTAGATGCAACTATATGGTGACATTTACAGTAAAATTAAATTATATGACCAATAGTACAGAACAGATCAGTTTATAATTGATTATCCCCATTTTAAAAGCACCGAACTTCAAGCAGTAGTACTGTAGTAGTAGTAATAATAATATAAAGTTTTAAATTTCAAATTTATAATTTTTTATTTTTAAAAAAATTGGAACCCAACTAAGCACACATGGCCCAAAAATTTGCGATGCAATTTGGGCCAAGCGTTACAACCTTTTCATTTTTGTTTTGGGCCCGGTGCTTTGCCCATTAATTGTAATGCGCTCTGTAAAGAATTAATCTTCATTATACATTCCTTCCCCTATCTATATACTATACTAATATATAAAGTTAGAGCATGTAATATTAAGTCATTGCTAAAATAGTAAAATGTGATTATTATTATTAAATAGAATTGAATTATGAAATATAGATTTGACATGGACGCTGATATGTCCTGTGATTTTAGAGGCTGCAACTATTTGCCGACCACTAATAATTTACAAAATCTCCGTAGTTACCATACAATTTCAGACTTTAGAGAAGATTTATCCAGCTGCACTTCAAGTTTCTTTTTGACTAAATTATAAATTATTGCAACACACAGTAGACAGAAAGCCAAAATCCCATCGTCAGCTATTATTCGAAATTGCAGAGTTACCCAAGTAAAAGGAGGATCCGTATCCTCTCTATTAATATAGAGGATGCGCATCACTTTACGGTTTGAGATTAAATTTCAGCTGGCTTGAGATTCGGAGGAAAATAGGGGGCAGTATTATTGGACTTTAAGATTCGTGCGAAGTTAAAAGAACGGTCCAGATCCACTAAAAAGGAAATTATTCTAAAAGATTCCCTTTTGCGGTACTACACTGGATACGAATTCGTAAAAGGAAAAGCAAACCGAAAATGCAAATTTGGATGGGATTTAATCCGGGCGGTTCGATGGGTATTGGACAAAATTTGGTCCTATACACATTCGGAGCCGTTTGATCTGTGTTAAAATTCATGCGCACTTAATCTGAACAAATTTTGAAGTTATTCGCACAATCTTAATATGGATCGAACAACTCCAACCGTTTATCAGATCGAATTTGGTCAGACTAACATGAGATTCTTTTTTTTTATTTATCTGAACATGAGATTCATTAACATCCAAATGGTCTGATACCACCCCGTGCAATATTTACTGGAGCGCGCATCAGCACTATATATTTTGGTGGTAGCAAATTTTCATTAGTCAATTTCAAAAAATCCAATCAAAATCAATTGTCTATATTACATTATATGGTATTGACATTTATCGTATAACTGATTTGCATAATGGAATATCTCAACAGGGGATGATTTAAATATAGAGGGTTCAACAATCATTTCAATAAAAATTAAATATATCTCACACAAGATAATAAAACTCTTCACTATTTGATTTTATAAAAAATACTTCTTGTAACTAACACCAGTGAAGTATCATGTTCATCAACACAGCAAATAAATAACTAGCATCAGTAAAGTTCCAGAAACTATTACTGTGCAACATTTCAGTTAAGTTCAATTTGAACCATTCAATGTAATATAGATTACTAGATTTTCATGTGCTCCAGTGAGGTGCATCATTACAGGTATATATTGCATACAACTGAAGAAAAACTGAACTCATGATTTTGTAAATTGCTATCCGAAGTTGAGTCCAATTTAATTTAATCATTTTCACGAACCGAGTTCCAACCTACTTTACTTTTAATTTTCTACTACTGAGCTTATTATAAAATAAACTCTTAAATGAAATCACTATAGATTAAACAGCATGAAACATCCACTCCTTGACTAGATGATTTTTTTTTTTCAATTTTCTAGTTAAATGATGAAATCATTAAGCATTAGCATAATTACGAAGTATTCGCATTGAAAAATTGTTGCGAAGTTGTATGTGTTCAGCAAAAGACTTCTTACACCTCCTTTAGACTCATTAGAAACTTAATCCATCCGAACAACCTCTTCTTACTAAGGATTTAATTTTTGCTCCTTTTGTCTGAATTTCTAAGCTTAAGTTTCTCTTACACCAATTCTCAAGGCACTATTTCTTTTTTATTAAGCCTCCTTAGTACTTTTTTCTTAATCCAATTATATCTAATAAGTGCTCCTTAGCCACACCTAAAATTTAATCTTTCATATGGTGCCGAACACCTTTGAGAAGTTAATCCGATTTTCGCTTAGTTGCTTTCCGGATCCGTTTTGTTCTTTCGAATAAAAGAAAACGAAGGGGCCGTACAAGCAACCATTTGACAAAAA
This sequence comes from Carex arenaria, assembly GCA_964058825.1. Taxonomy (NCBI): domain Eukaryota; kingdom Viridiplantae; phylum Streptophyta; class Magnoliopsida; order Poales; family Cyperaceae; genus Carex; species Carex arenaria. The sequence goes on from CAXKVW010000802.1 coordinate 2,852, forward strand.
GGAAAATTATTTGAGGAAGTAAAGAGTCATAATAAATTTTACATGAACATCCTTCAAATTTTCATATTATACTTTAAAAATTCTAAAAATACATGTCATTAATTTTAAATAACAAGGTCTCAATAAAGAAACATTTTTGCTGTAAGGTCTCAAAAAGAAATTGCATTTGCTTCCTATTGGAGGACAGAGCATAGTGGCTCCATTTAATGTTAAATACAGTGAATTAATTGAGCGGCATGAAATTACTCCCAATCTTGTCCTATGAAGTGAGGGAAATGCCAGGTGAACAGATCACTGATACATGTCAATGGCTATCTGTAAGCCAGGCTGACATGTATGCCATGTTGATGTAGACAATACTGTCAGATTTTCAGCTTGGTGGTATGTTTTTCATCAATAATTAAAACCAAGGGGGATGATCATATCTCTATTGTTTGCATGTTATTGGCAAAGCATTTTGTACCAACAATAAACTGGTTCTACAGATCTAATGCCAGCTGAGATTTGATCAGACTAAAACCAGCAAATAGTTGTTTTAAAAGAGAACAGAAAAGGTCTTCATCATTGCATGAAAATTCTCCCGCACGCAGAGGATCTCGAATCATGTCTTCTCATTGGATCTTAAAAAGAAAAAAGAAAAGAAAAAGAGGTAAAGCATTTAGTGGAAAACTGAAAATGCACAAAAATACTTCACTTAGTGATATAACCAATTAAGGATCTCAAAGTCGAATTTCATGCACCCTTTCAGTGCTGTAATTATGTCATTAGCACAATTAAGGCTTTGGATTTAAAGCTGTTGGAAACTTAACTTCCGAAATATTGCAAGGACAGTACATGGAGCAAGATGTAAATTGTTTTCTGGCACATAAATCCCTTGTACAGGTTCATTTCATCATTTGTACAAGCGTGGTACATGGGATGGTACTTTGTTTCGATACATTAAGGTTGGGTTTTTCATGTTCTGGTTCATCAGTTTGTTTCAACTCAACAATCGGTTCCAGACTTCCAGAACACAATAATACTAATTGGATGAGATATTCCTTAATAGTTAATGTAGACTAAGATTGAATTTCGTTTATTTTACGTGTATTGAAACCAACTTGTTGAGCTCACAGGATTCTCTTAGCAATGCTCCCAATAGTTGATGAACCTTAATTATGTATTACTATATATTTACAAACTCTAAAAATGGCGACCAACAATGTACCATAATAGCCATACAAACCGTGACTTGCCCCTCAGGTACCGTCCCGTTTCATGACAAAATCCTACAAAAGCATGCCAATTTTTGCTAGCCATTTTTTGTTCACCAGGCATACAATACTAAAAAGGCAATCAACCTATTATTAATAATTCAGAATTAGTAAATAAGACTGGAGAAAAAATAGTGTTTTTAAGACAAGTGAAAATGATGATATTCGGATTAGTAAAAATATCGTTTGAATTTGTATATTTGGAATAATGAATAGCTATAATAGAAAAAAAGAATAGTGTTAACAAGATGTTAATTAAGAAAAACAAATAGACAGATAAAATCTCAAACGAATTGTTATAATGTGGACCGAATTACATAGAGAAGACATAAGTGGTGTCAATTTTGTCATTTCAAAGCTATTGGCAGAAATACTAAAAAAATATATTTTTCTTTTCACACTTCCGAATAGTAATTATTTCAATATTTACAAAAAAAATAAAAAATAACAGTTGTACTAACTATTCCTAAGCATGCACATCACTATTCCAAATAGCCTCTAATCTTGGTGCATCCAAATATACCATTTAAGTGAATAGGAAACTTTTTAAATAAAAAGCAAGATACAAACCAAGGTAGGGGTGTAAACGGTCGGATACGGATTGGATAGTGGTCAAATTATATCCTTATTTGTTATAATTTTTCAGATATTGATATAAATATGAAGGCTCGTATACAAATACAGATCGAATATTAAACAGATACAGATCAAATATCAGACGAATATGAATACGGATATGAATATAATTTGAATAGTCAAAAAATTAGTGATGTACATTCTAGTAAAAAATAACATCTAAACATAATTTTTTCATTCACAAATTAGATCTAATATTTTCATAATAAGTTTGTTAGGTACAAAGCATATATCTTATTATCAAAACATTAGTCACTAATCATGTTTGTTAGGTACAAAGCATTTATCTTATTATCAAAACATTAGTCACTAATCATGTTAGTGTCATATTGTTCATCAGAATATATATGTATATAAAATTTAATAAATTATTAGTACGTATATGTAATTTAATAAATCAATTTAAGAACATAAAATACATTTGTTGTGGTTTAAGAGTGTAAACAATCAGATACAGATAGTTAAAAATCTCACCGTATCCTCATCCATTATAATTTTTCAAGTACGGATACGGATTGAATAATTCAAGTAATTTTTCAGATTCGGATCCTGACAAAATCAAATAACATCCGATCCGCTTACACCCCTAAAGCAAGGTATAGCATGCAACATATAACTTCCTTAATCCACATCAAAATACTAAATCCAAATTTGAGTACACTACCTTAATCCAATGCAAAACAATACTTGATAAATATTAAACGAATTCGAGCACACCAAACAAACAAAACACCAAATGTACTGGTCCACAGTTTAAAACACAACAACAGAGTGGCTCCAAAAGCATAACACCAAACAAGCCTTAATTAATAATTCAAGAACGAAGCTATTGTTTCCATCAAGGTCCAAAGTACATATAACTTAACAATAAAACATGACACGCTTAACGTTTTCCTTGAGAGCAGGAAGGGGCCTGACAGCAACATTTCCAGTGGTCCTGGTGGCACGCGGGCCCCCAGCCATCCCACGTCCTGTCACAGTTCCGCTTGCCATTGACCCGCTGTCAGACGTTTCTGGCTCCATGTAAAATCGAGCACGGAATGCTGCCAGATGTGCATAGTATGCAGGTGGAACTTCAAAAAGTGAAAGAAAAAGAATCGGTTATCATTAAAATATACTTGAGAACAAAATATACAAAATATACAAAGAACCAGTGTTGTAAAAAACTGCCGTCAGGCCAATTAGGCAAATTAATTGTTGGCGGCAATCAAACCGTCACAGATTTTTCCGACTAATCGGCCGATTATTTCCGATTAATCACTTGTCGGTAACCTTGTCTGTCTGACGACCGCATACCGTTATTTACAACACTGGATGAAACTACAAAACTGTTTACAAAGGTCCATCAAGGGTGGGAAGCATATAGCAACTTTCCAAGATAGAAAAATTGAAACTGAGCCTATCATCCAAAACCATTTACCTGAATTCCAAACTAATGCAAGTGTATCAATATGGGTAATATGGTCCTTTCATAATAGTAAAGCAATTATCAATTTTAATATCAAATTTACATTCCTCATGCCAAAGCATTTGTTGTGCCCCATCGGCAGGTCTAAAAACTCACTAATAATCTGATTTGGTCCCTTGAAGGAGCACCTTGATCATGTTATACCAAAAAATGGTAATTCAGTTGCTAAAGCCAACTCTCACAGACAAGTTGCAGGCTTGAATCCCAGAAAAGGCAATGGGAATATGGAATACAGGTTGAATAAAACATTTTGGTGTTTAGAATAGTGTATAAGAAATGAAACACTCACCAATTGACACTGATCGGGTGCACCTTGCATAGCTGCACAGATGACGATTTTTTTGTTAATAAAGTAGTCCAAAAAATACTATTTAAATTAACAGAAAAATCATATCAAACAATTTTGCATTACGTGTAACATAAATTGTTGGTGAGGGTTTGCAATGCATCTGCAGTAAACTTGTTCTCATCCCACAAGACATGATAGTGTGCAGGCCGACTCGTTCCCTGCAAGTTAATGATGAACCCCAACAATGCTATCAAAACTTGCTAGAGTAAGCTAAAACATAGCTTTTTTTTTTAGTTGGTTTAAAAAAAAAAAAACATAGCTTATTTAATAATATTATACACTACCTGAATGCCGGCATGGCTACACAAGTAGAAATCAAACTCAGTTGGATGACAGATCTTAGAATCCACGACTGTACCTGAAATTCAAACATAAATACAAAAGGCTTAACAATCCAGGATTGACTTAACAGAACCAGGTTTCTCAGTGAAGGAGGTGTTGTACCACTTGCCATAAAAAATCAACACAAACTGAAAGAGAGTCTTGGTTTAGAAAACTAACCAGGTAGTATGTTTCCACTACGGTCCACAGAACGGTGATCAGAGTGATTATTGGCAAATAGACGGGTGTGGTGGCGCTTCTGAACAACGACAAAAGTCACTGGAGGCTGGTAATTGGGCTCCAGGGAGGCGCATGCCTGACATAGAAGAGAATAAATAACCAATCATGATTTATTAGAAGGTAGGAGATTTTCTATGAATCACTGTGCTTCATTAAAATTAGGAAAGAACAACAGTACCTTCCGAATAGCATCAAGTTCATACAGTAAAACTTGGTAAAATTGTCCCTCACTGACCCCATCTCTGCATACATAACACAAAATAATAAGGATAGAATCATAGAAACCCCAATTGGGTTTTATTAAAATGAAGGTAGAACGAATGGACAAAATAGTACACCTGTAAAAGATGATCCTCTGAGGCTTCTGTCCAGTAGCCCTCTTAAAAGAAATTAGCAGCTCCCTAAAATGTTGAACAGCACAAGTTTTTCCGAAGTTACTATTTCCATGATTAGTACCAGTCATCTCGTGTTTCAAAAATTAGAAAAAAGATTTGCATGTCAACATACTTTATCATGCCACCAGTGACTGTGCCCCTTTGAGGATCTTGCCAAACTTTGAAAAGGTCCTGGATGAGTTCCTGGCGGTGTGCCTGTGCACTAACCAGACCAGCATATTTGGTCACTTCTGGCCAGTCCTGAGAAGCAACCACCTATTGTGCAATAGAATTCACCATCCGTCAATTGTGTGAATCTTGACCTCAATTAACATTTTACTAGAGGGTAAATTAGCTTACAGCAGCAATAGAAGGGCTGGAGTCCTCTCCAGGATGGGGATGGGTAACATCTGCTCCAAATATGATTGTCGGCCTATCACTGACAAGTGGGATCCGCCCTCTCAAAGCATCCATGAGAACTGTGTTTCTTCCCCCGACCTATCCATACCAAGTTTATCAATGAAGACATATATATACAAGTCAAATAAGAAAATGACAAAAAAAGAAACAATTCAAATCAGAGAATATAGCACACACCTTAACGTTTATTTTCAGAGCCACATTGGCAAGATACTGCTTGCTCATCTTGAAAACATGCTTCGTCAGGCAGCATTGTGAGACTAACCCTAGATCAGTCTCGCATATTCTTTTGAGGTCACCTGTATAGAAAAGAAAATAAAACAATTATATTAGAATGAGTGCTAATCCAGAATTATACATGAAGCACACTATTAGCAAGAAAAGGAACATCATACCATATAAAGAGCCATTGTTGTCAGGTAAGATGACAATGAGTAGGTCTAGCTCTTTGTTTTGGCCTTGGCCTTGGCCTTGAGATTTCAGTGCCTTCATGGCATCTGAGTAACGGGTCTTCAGAGCCCTTTCCACATGTTCAGGCCTTGCAGTTAGCGGTGGCAACACGGGTTCAGGTGCAAATTCCTGGTAAGTCAACAAAAACAAAGAAACAAAAAATTGTTTTTGAGCTTTGCACAGAAAAACTTGGTAAATTTTGAATTGAATGATATTTAATATGATGTGGGCCTTTGATGTGTAGATGAAAATAATTAGGTCACATCTAACCCTGAATTATACTTCACTTAAAAATAACTGAATATTATTAGAAACTGCAGGCGACATTCTCAAGGTATTGCCTCTATGCAAAAATTATCAGCCGGCATTTAAAGCTAATGTACAGTTTATTACAACAAGGACGCACCATTCCTGAAACTTGGCACATGACAGCAAGCTCATGACAAAAATTACGAGCAGCACTATCTTGGACACTTCGAGAGAAGTTGATGCATATCCAGTGGTTAACCCTCCCGCCATTGAACATTCTCTGAAATACAACAAATATTACAATTGGGGCAAAACCAATTTAGAAGTCTTTTGCTGATACAGCATTAAAAAGAAAATAAATTGATTTTACACAAAATCAACATACCTTGTTCATCATATTCCATTGCCCAACCCTTGGCAAGCAATCCTTCTCTCTACCACTCTCATTGTACTTGAGCTGTTTAAAATACAGATAAATTAAACTAAGTCAACCCAGAGGAGTGCCCAAGCATGTCAGGGTAGTGAATTCAAATAATATGTGATAGTATGTTACCCATGGAGGAGGTAGAACACGAGCCTCTACTGAGGCAAGACGCTGGTCAATCTTGATACCAAACTCCTGGGCATAAGGATCCTTATAATATGCATTGTGCTGAACAGTCTGTTCAAGTCAGAGAGGTAAACAAGATCAAACAAGTAATCTAGGCTGTGTATCAGAAGGACAATATATAGCAAATTAACCTTTATTATAGCTAACAAAAAAAATTGTTTTGCAATGTTATAAAGAATATAAATACCTGCAAAATGTCAAGCTCGCGCTCTTGCGGGCGTTGGCAAGTTACTTTAAGCAGAGCAGTGATTTGTTTCTCATTAAGTCTCTTGGAGTACCTCTGCCCCTCTACTATTTTGCAAACCTGAAGTTTTAGAATACACGAGTGATCAGTTTAATTTAGAACAAAACAATTACCAGTAACCCAGGATTGCTTCAGGCAATATAAAATAGGTATCAGCCAGTGCAGTCCAAATGGTACCCAAAAAAGACCAAAGAAACTAAGATAAACTATATAATTCAGGACTTGTACAAGTTGTACTGCTCCTTAGATTACACATATTATGAGTATTACAAAAAACAATCAGTAAGACGATACATACTTCCATGGGAAGATAATTTGGTCTCTGCTGATTGCCAACTTGGAGACAAGGTAAAGTTGTGTGCTGGATATTGAAACCGTAAGTCTCTTGGAAGTATTGCACAACAGATTTCATTGTCCCGCGCTCATCAACCGGGAAACTGTTGATCCATGCATTAGAAAAGGTACTGATTGTTATATCTCACTGGATCTACCAAGAACAAAAGATGCTATAATATTGAAAGTAATTCTTACGTCAATTCTCTGGTTGCCTGTGATGTTAGGCCAGAAATACGGTACTTCCTGCGCATGTTTCCTCTATGTGTAACCTCAACCTTCACTCCACGTAATGCTTTCTTGATCTACAAAAGGCACAGAAGCCCAATGCTTGTTAAAAGAAGGATATTATCATGAATTGTTGAGAAGTAATAAACCTTAAATACAACATACTGCGAAGTGATAAACCCTAAATGTTGAGAGAAGTTAAAAAAAGGATATTATGACAAATAATAAACCTTAATACGATCAGAGTCAGATAATGGCCTAGCTGAGATGTCTCTGTTGAGAAGCTGGGCTACAAACTCTATAACTGGCAGGGGTTCAATGAAAGCAGTGGAAGACATGTCTGTTCACGTAGTCCCACAAAAAGTAGCATATTATCAGAGCTCTGGAATTAAATCACTACAAATATATATACAGATTGTACTCTAGAGATGTATTAAAATAATTATAAAAGAATAAATTTCAAGGATGGAGAACGAAAAAGTCATAACAATGACGGTGTTTTAGGTGCCAAAAGAAAACATGCAACCACCAAAATAGATCTAACTAAAAGAGAGCAGAAGCAGAACTTGAGACTCACCGATATTGAGAGAAAGCCCCATCTGAGTTGGGCGAATACTCTGGTAAAATCCACGCCAACTCTCCAAGCCCTCGCCAAGCTGCTGACGTCTCCCTAAATTTGGTGAATAGAATGAGCGACCAACTGGGGAGTACCTGCAACAATTAACCATGCCAACAATCAAGCAACCAATAAAATAAAATAAATCACATATCAAAACGCCACATCAGTCAAGTACCTAGCAGTAGGTAATTCACGGAGCACAATATCAAGGACTTGAAGAGCCTCTTGAGGAGCATCGGCCTGTCTTCCTTGCAAGAACATTGCCAGGTGGTGAAGGTCAGCTCTAGCAGCAAATTTAATCACCACACGGAAAAGCCTCTCTCTCCTACAAACATTAAAAAAGTTATATGTTTACTGTCATTATGTAAGCAGAAAGAAACAGAAGAATATTTACAGATTTTTTTATCTTTAACAAAAACACTAATACGATTTCGTTTTATACCACAACTGGTGACAAAATCTGTGTTATGAGAGAGCCGGGTTTCAGCACGCAGATGTAAACATGTGCAATGAGAGAACTGGTTTCAACACGCAGATGTAAATTGCTGAATTACATCTGCTGAATTATTGGTTGTGGTATAAATCGAAATTGTCCAAAATCGATGGTACTTCCTAAAATTTGTAATTCGTTGATGTTACCATAAAAATAGTCGGGACTATGTATACCTCTGAGTTCCCGCTACACCTTCTTCTTCATCATACAGCGTGATATCAAAGGTCCTAGAGGTAAAAGGCAGGGGCCCGGCAGTGTATAGACTCTTTCTTCCATCATAAGCCGGGAGGCGACCACCAAGGCAACTCTCTCTGTAAAGGGTAACCAGTTCTGACATGACTGCACGGTTCACACCACGAGAGGTCACTTCAGGAGTGATAGACACCTGGTAATATAAATTCACACCAAGAGAACTCAACAATAAAAAGATAAAACAAATTGCCACAATTTAAAAATGGCACCAGATTATTCAACATATGAACCAAACATTACTTATCATACACTCACACGGTTTACTCATACTCAGTGTAAAATTAAACTGATTACCGATAAACTTACATCGTACTGGTGAAGGTCTTTGTCAGGCAGCTCGGCAAAGAAATGGTTTGCCTTGACGATGCATCGCTCTCCACAAGTACCCTTGCCAGGGCGCAGAGGGAACCTCATGGATTTGCTTGAGGGAGGAGGCGCCACCTGGATAGCCTGGCTACTTGACCCCTCTCCCTGGAGTGTCATGTGTTGGAGCTGCTGCTCCACCTGAACAGATGAAGAAGGGCTTGAACCCCTCTCAGACAAGACAGTAACTGGAACTGCCTGAGAGGGCTGGTACGCTACCTGAGGCGGCGGCTGTGGTGGTGCTTGGTGCAGCTCGGGAATTATTCTGGGAGGCGCAGGGCCACTCATTGCTGGCCCACCACGTCCACCGCCCATGCCGCCCCTGCGGCCACCACCACCACCGTAGTACTGCTGAGATGACACCCCTCCTCTCCCCTGAGGGCCACCTCGTGGTTGGTAGTGCTCAGTCGGCACACCGTGAGGCTGGTAGTAACCACCGCGAGGTTGGTACTGTTGGCCACCACCACGACCGCCACTTTGCTGGGAATACTGTGGATGGGGTTGAGACCAGCTACCACGGCCGCCAGCAGCATGTTGTTGCTGTTGTGGCATTGGGGCACGCTGCGGAGGCTGTGCTCCACCACTGCTTTGTCCTGAGCTGCCACCAGATTGATGTTGAGGTTCAGATGACTCACCTGGAGGTCCAGTTCTTTTCTTCCTCACCATTACAAAATCAACGGGATGGTGACCTGAAAGATAGAAATATTTTTTTAAGGTTATAAGATATGTGAAAATGGTTTTAGATAAAATTAAAGAAGTCAGTGGTACTTATTCAGTAGCAAGGAGGATTTTTGCATGATTGCATCTAAACAACAATAAAAAGCAAAAGCTCTCTAGATGGTCTGTTTACAGCTCCCACTTGAAACAAAAATGTGCATTGATGAAGTGTGAGAGAAGCATGCATGGAGGCGTTGAAGGTGGTGTTACACTTAAAAGTACTGGAGAAAAAAAAAACAAATAGCCATTTCCTAGGGTATGTTAAAATTCACAACTCAACTAAACAAAAAATAAAGCAAAATGGATAGGAAAAGGTACTCGTAATAAAACACCATTTTCCAAAATTTTGCACAGCAGATTCCTTGCAATGTCATGTCTATGGGCCGTTTGAGAGGAGAAACTATTTGGTCCATGGCCTATTATTGCATGACTTCATTATTTCTGACCATGAAATTAGTACTGGGTGCAACAGAATCATTTAAGTAAGCCAAACCCCAAAATATACACACCGAAAGTACAACTTAGTTCATAGATCGGACACAATTGTAGTAGATCTGAAACAGAAGCATGAAGAACGACATTTGCAATAGTGTCTTACCAAAACCTCTGTTGATCGCTTTGATCAGTCAAACCCTTGTCCAACCCGAACAGCCCTCCCCGACACCCGCCCAACAAAAATAAAAAGAACCCACACAGACGCAAAAGTGTGGATCTAATAGAAGATCCCAAGAAGGCATGAAGTGCATGAAAATCAAAAATCGTGCTCCAAATACGAAGTAAACTTAAAAATCTCAGTAAAATAACATTAGGTATTGAAACGAAAAGGTTTAATTTAACTCGGACGCCAGATAAAACTAGACAAAAGGAAGAGCAAACCTTTGTAACCACTGTCGGATATAAATTAATCTGAAAACTGAAATGTAGAAGAAAACCAGAGGTCGCCTCTTCTCTCCCCTCTTCTCCTCGCCCCTTTTTTTTCCTTTTAATCTCGCAAGCCGAAGTAAAGACACAGCCTAAGAACTGCTTATGCTGAGCAAAGGGGGCAGGAGCAGAAGGGGAAGGGCTGTCCTACTAAACCTATTTATTTGGTAAAAGTGATGTAATAAACCTTGCCTTCAGTACACCGATGAATGACCTCCATTTTTTGTGGGACGTACGTCAGTGAGTTGTTCTTTCCCACTATACGTACACCAGGTTCAATCAATAGTTTAGGCCTTATTTATCGCTCTGACAGACTATCTCTGTTAGGGTAGGGGTCCGGATAAAACGACATCATCCGACAATTCATATTACCTGAGGTAATAGAATATTTATGTTTATTTCCAAACCGTCCGATCAGAACCCACACAAATATTAAAGTACCTGTGCAGTTTACGTAGGGCTGATTGGTCATGATTCTGATCGGACGGGCCGTATATACAAGGAAATATTCTGCTACCTCAGAGGAAATCATTCATAAGACGACATCATCCGGCCTCGCTTGAACCGTATGGTCCGTAACCCCGGTCCGACCCGATCGATCTTGCGAAGCACAACTTGGTCTAGTAAGTGCTTTTGCGGTTTCCCCTGGCACCATGATTACGTGGCAGCTTAGATGTGGCGGGCCCCGACGCAGTTCCCGCCATTTTGTTAGTGCGTCTTGCTCGCTGTGATTGGCTACAGCCTCTCGAGGCATTACCAATTGCTAACAGCACCCGGTGTACGAGTTTTTGTTCGTCGGTTACAAATTTGTCTTTCGGTAAGGTCCAAGAACCAAGACTTCGTAAAATTGAGGGCCCGACACCAGAGGGACAATGGAACGTTGGATCGCATACAACACCAATGAAACTGCATCTTAGTGGAATTCTCACGTGGCAAATGCAACAGTAGGATATTTTGCGGCCAGAGAGATAGGACGGCCTGATCCTGACCACTTCATTAGGCTATTTTTTTTTTTTTTTGGAAATCATTACGATAGTTTTTGTTTTATACAGCAATGTAACCGAGTTTATTAAATGCATTTATCAACTTAAAAATGAAGTCATAGATATTTTGCTGTTCTGATCAGGTCGAGAGTGGCTACCAAACCGTAGGTTCCGGCATGAATTTAATGTTTTCTCTATTGCTCGCAACTCATGGTATCCTTTTTTTTCTGTTTAACAAAAGTTTACGAATGAAAAGAAAACTAATGCACAGTCAAAAGTTCCATGAGCACTATGTAGAAGCGCAATTCCTGCCTTTAGCAAATATAGTCACTTGCCCAGTTGCCCGCACGGGATAACATGAATTCACATCCTCCGCAGAGTTTTTGCCTGTGGTGCTTTTAATCTGATCCATTCGTTTTGATTGGACAAACCAAATAAGATTTTAGCACGAATTTCAAAGCAAAATTAATACTGCCCCCTTCATCATCCCGAGCACTCACTGGCTGAGAGTAAATCTAGACCGTCCGATCAGCTCCGCAGAGAATATTGGTACCGGATAACATAACAGTGGTCGCATGCAATCAAAATTTATGTATGATTTGCTTCTAATTTTACTTAGTAAACAGATTTATACTTTTTTGTTTGAAAAGCAGATTTGATCAGAAGAAGGAGATGCTTTGTTGACAACGGTTAATTGGTCCATGGGCATCGGTAGGGACCACAAAGAGGGTCAAACGGCAAATAAAAGAAAACTGGTCAAAGGGTCCGTTTATCGAAACTGTGGAGATTTCTTTAGAAAGAGGTCCCCTGGATCTGACGGTTGATATATTCCATTCGTACAACAATCATACATAATATCTGGGACTGGAGAATCTTTTAACTCGCATTGAGATGGACGAATGACGGGCCCGATGAGCCCAATCGACAGTCCCCAATCCGACGGTCCGGACGAGTCCGGATCATAACTCGAATTTTGAGTTTGAATTACGATTAATTTGGTCTGAAATGTACGGAGTCTTTTTAATATTCATGCCTCGTCCGGATCATACGAGGTAACTTGAATTTTGAGTTTGAATTACGATTAATTTTGTCTGATGCGAAATGTACGTATAATGTTCATGTAGAAGTATATCGGACGGTTCGAATCTTTAGAGTTGTTTAGTTCGCTATTTTGAAAGATGATTTTTTTATCATTATAGGTGTTTTTTTTTATTATTGTTTTTGACAAATATAGTAATAAAATGAATATGTTAATGCATAGTTATTTTATATGACTACTGTGTTGTCTATAGTAAAGGTGGATTTTTTTTCTATTCATGGTTAACAAACATCACTCTTTTTTAAAATAATTTACGTTTTGGAAATAAAAATTATCATTGATTATTTTGAATTTTAATACCTATTACAATCTATACTAAATCAAACACTTTAATTATATATTTTTAAAAGACTAGAAGAGATAGTTATTAAAAAAATAAACATGGTAACAACGCGTTATCACAGATGGTATTCATTGATGTTACATTTTTTGAAATTATAATTTTAGAATAATCTATAGCGTAAGCCATAAATTTCACTAAAAAATAATTAATATGGTTTCGTGAGATGTCTAGTTTTATATTTTTAAGTTGGGGTCTAGTTTGGAGCGGGATGATCTAATGGGCATCGGATCAAATTTGATATAATGTTTAATTAGAGTTGTCTGATCTACATTAAAGTTTTCTGCGTGTGTAGTACATTAGCACGCACTTAATCCGAACAAATCATAAAGTATTCCGCATGTGTCTACGAGGCTACCACGTTAAGGTGCAAAAGAAAAAAATATATTGTCTACACGATTAATGCGGATCGGACGGCTTGTGCCAGACATTAGATAAAATCCGGTATGATGTATGTTTGATACGAATTCATATATTATGGACAGCTTATAAAGATGTTTATACGAATCTTGATACGAATCAAAGAGCTTTGACCGAATTATATTTTGTATCATACTCACCGGAGCGTTCTGTCTGGTTTATGGGAATCACATCCTCTCACATCCTCTCCGGAGCTTTTACCTGCGGTTCTTTTAATCTTGTCCATTCGTTTTGATCGGACGGACCAAATAAGATTTTGGCACGAATCTCAGAGTAAAATTAATACTGCCTCCTTCATCATTCCGAACTCTCACTGGCTGAGAATAAATCTGAGCCGTCCGATCAGCTCCGCAATGCAAAACTCCGCAGAGAAAATTGGTCCCTGGGTTATGTTGGTTATATCAGCCACGAAAACATATAAGATCCTGTCCAACTTAGGTCGGACGAAAACTATTCTCTTTTCACGTGGTGAGCGGTGACTAGATTGACAGTAGACCGATTCCGACGGTGCGTGCCAGAGTGGATGTGTCTTTTCAACTTTTGAATGTTGGTAACGACTAACGAGACCCGTACAGAAGCTCCATGTGAACCTGAACCGTGTCTCTGAAATTCGCAAAGAAAGCAAACACAGACGATTTTGGTTCTATTTAATGGGCCAGGCTATTGACTGTGAGCCATGGCAGTTAAGCGGTTTAGCAGGCTTTAATCGACTGGGAAACCGGGGTCTCAGTATAAGAAATCAAAAAGGAAAGAAGGGAAAAAATAGTGGCTTCTAGTCTTGGGTACTGCAGCCCGCAGAAAGTTAATTGGATGTTATTTTTTATGATATATAAAAGTATAAAACTATGAGAAGAGTGAGATTATGATAATATGCATGCAAATCGATCCGCGATATAAATTAATATTATATCATTTGAAGTTAAAATTAGTGGGTTTGAGCCGTTAAACACGATGTTTATGTGAAAATATATTTAGAGATTAAATTTACAATTATTTTCTATCTTTAATAAAAAAAAAACATTAATTTTGTAATTCAGATAGAAATTCTTTTTGAAATTTTGAGCGCCTAAAATTGACATTATTATTGTTCATCCATGTGGCTCCGTCGCTGTTAGTATTAATAAAAAAAATAGAAAAAGATGGAGGCGGTGTAGCCTTTTAAATTTCAATATCCATAAAAAAAAAGTTCGCCTGAAATTCGAACATGAAACTTTGCACACGAAGGACGTTATTTTTCTCTACCAAACAAAAAATTGATTCTCTAAAACATCTAAATGTTTTTTTTTTCTTGTTTTTTCAACGAATTTCCTCCCGTACTGAGTTCGTAATACTCTGTAATTAAAAAATAATAATACCTATCATTAGTTAATTACTATATAACAATGTATTTGAGTCTACCGTGAGAATTTTTTTTTATGGTGCATTTGGATTACTCAAGAACAGAGCTTACCTTGGATTAGCTCCGCTATTCTCAAACTTTGATAATCCAAACACAAATTATCAATATGGATTAGCTCAAGAATAGCTCAATTCTACAACTCATAAAAATGATGAGTTAGCAAGAATAGAGCTTGCGGGGTTAATGATATTAATAAAATATTTGATTAGTATAAAATAAATATAATATTATATTAGATCAGTAATAAATAAAATATTAGTTTAAAATTTAAATGTAATACAATATTAATTTAAATATTAGATTCGTATTAAATAAATATAATATTTAATTAGATTAAATTTAAATAAAATGTTAGATTAAATATAATATAATATTAATTTAAAATTTCAATGTAATATAATATTAATATAAATATTAAGTGTCGAAGGTGATATAATATTAGTTTAAATATCAGATTAGTATTAAATAAATATAATATTCGAATAGAATATATTAGTATGAAATAAAATATTAAATTAAATATAATACAATATTTGTTTAAATATTAAATACAATATAATATTAATTTAAATATTAATTGTAATGTAATAGTACTTAAATATTAGATTAAATATAATATAATATTGTTTAAATATTAAATGTAATATAATATTAGTTTAAATATTAGATTAATATTAAATAAAATATTATATTAATATTAAATTAATATAATATCATACCATATTAGATTAGTATTAAAAAAAATTAGTTAAATGTAATATAATATTATATTGAATGTTAAATGTAATATAATATTAGTTTAAATATTAGATTAATTTAATCATTATTTTATTTATTTTCTCTATTGCTCTTTCAAATATCTAATTCAAACGATATTTTTACTAACCTGAATAGTCTAATGCTAGTGTTATTCTCAAATCACTCTAGTTAGTACTATTTTTCAACCACTAATCCGAAATTTACTATTTTTACACCAATTCTTGCACGATCCAAACCTACTGTCAGGATACGTTTGGATGGTGTAAGATCAGTGCATGAATAGCAATTTGTATATTGGGAGTGGTTCGATGAATATCAAATTAAATTTGACTGAATATCCAATGAAAACCGTTCGATGCGCGTTAAGATTCACACGAATAACTTTAAAAGTCATGCAAATTAAGCACTCGCAATTTTTCATGGGATCAAACGGTTCTGACCGGATGCGAGACCCCTCGTATTATGTGTTATATTTTCTAAAACGTAATTTCTGTTATATAAAATTCGAACAACATTCGTACGGCGTTTAATTATCCTCATACCTGGCATATAGAAAGGAAATAATTAAAAAAAAAAAAAAACACGCCTATGCATCCGATCCGCATCAGATATTCGGATCCGTTGCACCCATGAGCCACAGCAGCTAGTGTGACATGACCGCTCCAAATTGAAAGCTGCCGCTTCCCTGACGTGTCGCGTACGAAGCGCCTGCTCCCATGTCGCATCCTGTGACCGCATCAAATCCAGCGGTACGCTCTCTGTTTCCTGGTCCCCGATTCAACAGGCAACTACTATTTCGAAACGTGTCCGTTACCCGCCGGACACCGAGTACCCATAGGAATTCGCATCCTCTGAGATATCTCAAACTTTGCGTGACTTTTGGGAATATCTCAATCGTTCAAATATGTTCTACACGAATCTCAAAACTCAAATAATACTGGCCCCCTACGCTTTCCCGAATAGGAACCGGACACGTCGGTCACGCAAAAGTTGAGATATCTCAGAGGATACGCACCCGTACTCATAGTTAGAGTTCTAAATTCGTGCCGTGCCGTGCCGTGCCGTGCCGTGTCGTGCCAAACACTCCTTGGCACGGCACGGCACGGCACGGCACGATTATTATTTTATTATTTTTACCGTGCCGTGCCGTGCCGTGTCAAAAATTGGAAGAGGTCGGCACGGCACGATTAAGACACGGCACGTTTAGGCACGCCGTGCCTAAACGTGCCGTGACTTAACCGTGCCGTGCTTAATCGTGACGTGCCTGTTCGTGCCGTGTTGCTTTGGCACGGCGTGCCTTATTCGTGTTAATCGTGCCGAAAATTAAAAAAAATCCAAAAAATAAGAAAAAAATTCAAAAAATTCTTAAAAAAATAAAAATAAAAACGAAAAAAGGAGAAAAATTAAATAAAATCATAAAAATAGAAAGGTATAGCCGTATGTATAGGAGAAAATTCTTAAAAGGAAAAAAAGTTTAAAAAAGTATATTTATTTTTTAAAATTTGTAAAGTTTAAAATAGAATTAATAAATGCAAAAGAAATGAAAATAAAGTTACCCTCTTCCTTTCGAAATTGAAGAAGAAAATAACAGAAGAATAATTTGGGTTGAATATAAAAACATTTCCCTTTAGTTATGCTACATGTATCCAAAATATGTATCTCCCATGATATACATATATTATGTATTTTCAACAAATAGGTGTTACTAAAAATTTTGGCATTAGACTCGAATTAGTGAGTATGGTGTGTATATCTATTTCTCCAACGAATTAATACTTCATGCTTGAGATAACAAACAATTGTCAGCAATAAAAATTATAAAATAAACAACCTAACTTATTCTTTTATAATTAATGAAATTATGAGTAATCATCATTTGATTTATATAAAATTAATCATTGTGCTTTTATACATTGCGCATTGTCACCATTGCATCTCATTTCTCGTTATTTTATTTGATCTACGACGCAAAATATATAAATCTACAGTTAATTATTAAAAACTTTAGTTGGTATTTTATATTTGAAGAGGGATTCAATTACAACATTTTTATGGTGACACATCTTTACATTATATGTTTACAAGTTATTTTTGTGATTTAAAAATTCAAACAGTCGATACGAACCGTTCAACATGATCACGTTGAACAGTTCGGATCGACTGTATGAATTTTGAAAGCGCAAAATAACTTATAAGTATCTAGTGTCAAGATGTGTCACCATAAAATGATACAATTGGATCTCTCCTCTTTATATTTAACCCACCAGATAAAATATAAGATTATTATTTTCTATATGAATTAGTATATTTTGGTTACTTCGTTCTAATTTTAGAATGATATTAAAAACGAACAACAAATTCTTGAAGTCTCATTCAAATCGACATTTTTATATTAAAAATTTACAACGATTGATAAGTTACATAAATTAGCACAGTTAGAATCATATTCATAACTATTAAAATTTTTGCAAGAAAGTTCGAGTTTCCGATTTGATTATGCTGATTCTTATCATTCTTCTGATTCGCCCAGTTCTACTTACGAGAAAAAATAGTAATAATTTTTTTAAAATTAAATAAAAAAATAACAATAGTTTATTGTCTGTCGCTGATAAAAATTCCAGCTACGCTTCTTACCCCCACTGCCGCCCGTTAAATTCAAAAAAAATTAAACTTTCGTGCCTGTCGTGCCTAGTCGTGCCTAGTCGTGCCTAGCGTGCCTAGTCGTGCCTAGTCGTGTCGTCGTGTCGTGCCTAAATGTGCCGTGTCTAATCGTGTTTCCGTGTCGTGCCGTGCCGTGTCCCGTGCCGTGCCGTGCCGTACTCTACAGTAGAAAACCCAAGCACGGCACGCTTAAGGCACGGCACGTGAACAGTACCGTGCCGTGTCCCGTGCCGTGTCTTAGCCGTGCCGTGTCCTTATCGTGCCGTGCCGTTCGTGCCGTGTTTAGCCACGGTGGCACGGTTTTGAGAACTCTACTCATAGTCTCATATTAAACAGCGGTGATGCGGGTCGATCCCAGAGACCACCATATTCAGTGACCTTGACCATCGTATCCCCTTTGAAATGTTTCTCTTTTTTCATGGGATATATGGGAGTATTTTTTATTTTTGAATAACTTTGACTAAATATTTTAAGTTCTGTAAATTTTTGTTTAACGATTTAGATCGCTTTACCTTTAATTGTCCTTATTATAAACTTGGTCAAATTAAAATTGTGAAAAAGAAATTGGGACCGTGCATGAATCGGCGAACACTTAAATCTTATCTTTTGTTAGCACTTACACATCTTTTATAGTGGCGTGCAACTAATTAACTAGGTGGGATAAACATTCCTCCTCCTTTTATGTTTTTTTTTTTTAGGAAATCTTCTTCTTTTATGTTTGGTTTATTTGTGGGAGATTGAAAAATGATTATTCATTTACATGTTAGTTTCCACTAATTAGTGGAGCGTCCAATTTATGAGCAGTGTGTCTGTTTGGTTGGATTGGATGATTAGGTTGTTGGCGAGGAGCCTACCACTTAAGCCATAGACAAGAAGATTTTTGGAATACATTAAGATTCATACAGATAATTTTAAAATTCGTGCGGATGAAGTGCACACAATTTTAATGTAGATTAAATGATTCCGACCAAACATAGAACCGCCTTTGCTCTGAACTACAAAAAATATTGAGTGGAGGGCGAAAACCCCAAATCTTTTGTTCTATACATGATATAAAGAGCAGAACTAGGGTGTTCTTAAGTTCACCGAGTTTTTTTGTGAACTCAACTTTAAAATCTATCGAATTGACTTCAAACGACGAATTTAAATCTTTTAAGTCTATCTAATTAGTGATGTATCTACATGTAAAAGTTTTTAAGTTTTGAATTAATTTAATATAAAGCCAAGTTGTCAAAATTAAAAGGTTTATAAATTAATTTTAATGCATTCATTTTTTAGACGTCTTTTGACCACTTGATTGTATACAATTTTAATTTAAAATTTTAATTTTTTTGCATATAAACATATCACTCGTAAGGTAGAAAGATTTCAACGTTTGAATTCGTCGTTTGAAATTAATCCGATAAGTTTTAGAGTTGAGTTCACAAAGAAGCTTGGTGAAGAACGGTACCCTAGTTCTACTCTGATATAAATACAAAGAAAAAAAGAATGATGGGGCTAGAAAATGTTTTTCCCTTTTCAATACTCAGAATGAGCCAGTTGATTATTTTTCTTAATTATCACTTATTCGAATGCAGTATTTATATAGAGTTTGATAGCTAGATAAAATGATTTTGCATATATATAACTAATGAGGAGGGTTTAAATGTCTCATGTCTTTTATTGTACATTTTATATCTTTATTTTTGAAGTATAAATTTTCAATTCAAACTGCTCAACATGATATTCATGTTAAAATATGCTTGAAAATCAAATTTTATATTTTTATAAAAACTTTTACTATTTTTTCAGATAGATACAAAATTATTATTTTTTAATGGTCCATAAATAATAATTTTATACCTATCTAAAAAATATATATATAAAATTAAGTCTCCAAGTATATTTTAATATGAATATCATGTTAAACGGTTCGGATCGACAATTTAGATTTTGAAAATAAAAATATAGAATTTGAACCCCGATGAGATATGAAATGCATGAGACATTTGAACACTCCTTTAACTCTTGTACAATAGAAAATTCATGAAATATACATGTCCAAATTTCTCTCAAAGACGTGTTAGTGACTAAGCTAATACAGCGTGCAGTAATTTGGATGTTATGATTAGAATGTAGATGTTTGATTTAGCATGCTTCACCTAAATCTCTCAAAAGCTTAAGATATCAAATGATCTCGCTGGCAAGATTGTGATTCATTTCTCAAACTTATCCTTGTTTTGCTTTTTTTATGAAAAAGACTTCTCTATTAAAGTTAATATCAATTTGGATGATGTTATGATTAGAATGTAGATGTTTGATTTAGCATGCTTCACCTAAATCTCTCAAAAGCTTAAGATATCAAATTATCTCACTGGCATCTGTTTGGTGTAACAGTAAAGATTGTGGTTCATTTGTCAAACTTATCCTTGTTTTGCTTTTTGATGAAAAAGACTTTAATAGGTTTACATCAATTTGGATGTGATGGCAATGGAAATACCGCAGAGTTTTTTTTTTTTTTTTAATAAAGTTGGAAGTGAAGTCATTCAACTATTTAATACTCTTGTTATTACAACAAATAATTTCTTTCATCTAAGTTTTGAACCTATGACCTTTTATATAGAGACTGTGTATTTGTCACTAAATTAAAAGTTAGTTCTTAGAACCAATGCAGAGTTAACAGAGAAATAATAAGTTTGGTTGGATTTATATTCGGATGAGATGTTGTTTTTATTTGCCTTCTGTTTTGTTAATTCATATACTATCGCCTTATGTCTTGTATAAGCTAGGTAGTTGTTGCTAAATGCTTAAAATTCTGAATTTTTATGGGGAAGGTGACAGTTCTTTGATATCGTTAAAAAAATTACAATTATATATATATATTTTTTACAAAGAATCGTTAAATATACCTCAATTTTATAAAAATAAAATAATATCTGATAATTATCACAAAACTTGAGAAAGATGAATAATAAACTCAAAATATACCAGTCAGAATAACGCAAAACAATTTTATGTTGGATATAGAAATAGAATGAAGGAAAATGCACGAAGAATTGATGTTATACTGCAATTGATTAATTCAATTTTTCTAGAAAGCTAAATATATATACCTTGAAATATATTTAAATATTTTCATTAACATTCACCACATCTTTCACATTCAAATTCCAATCGGTCATTTTTATTTTTATTTTTGCCAAAATTGCTTCTCTTCTGAAAAATGCAGTATCAATTGTTTTTCTCAAACTAGTTGTATACGCTATTATTATATAATATATATTATAAAACTAAAATGGAAACTATGGTCTATTTCCAAGACAAAATTGACATTATTTTTTGAAACATCGGTTCTTTAGATATAGTCCTTTGTTGTTCTCTTATATTATTTTGATTTTTCAGAGATAAATAAACAGTATACAATTGAAAAAGAAATAAGAAATTTATAATTATGACCAATGTTGTTCCTGTTAAGATCCTATCTAGTAATTTGTTATAGTCATTTGGTTGTCTTCTGTGTTTCTTTTTTTGAGAGAAAAATGAAGGTCAATCCTTCAAGTTCCATGTCTTTTGAGCCTTCTTCACATTTTAATATATATATATATCAAAGCACATTTTAATATAGAGATCATGTTGAACGGTTTGGATCGACTGTTTGGACTTTGAAAATAGCAAAACTGAATATTGTAACATGTTGTAAGTGGATCCCTCCTATATATATATGCTCAGGAACAATCAATTGTATATTAGCCAATTTTTTTTTTATATATATATATATATATTTTAAATTTATCTAACTAGATTTGGTTCAAATCATAATAAAGATTAAACATTGATTGAACTCCACATTTTATTCTTAATTTTTCACGGTTATATAAACATCTCTTACACCTTATTATGATTTATTTCTGCAAACCACATGTAATCTAAAGCTAAGTCTAGTTTTAGAGTGAGGCTATGGTACATTGTAACGCGCGGATCGGTCCTTACATTGGATTAATATCTCCGTTTTCAAAGTTCAAATAATCAATCTGAACCGTTCAACATCATTATCATATGAACATATACTTGCAGATCAAATTATATATATTTTGGAACTTTTTTACTTTTTTTAGACAATTAGAATATCACTTGATTAAAAAAATTCTAGACCATTTGAGAGTAGTGATTTTCTACCAACTTAAAAAATAAAATAAAAAAAATCCAAAAAAATATAAATTTGGTCTTCAAGTATATTTTCATATGATAATAATTTTAAAGAGTTCATATTGATTATTTGGACTTTAAAAGAAGATATGAATCCAATGTACGGACCAATCCGTGTATTGCAATGTAACATAGCCTCACTCCTAATTTTATATATCTTTCTATGATAATTTTTTTATGATCACCTTCAACTTATATGCTTAAAAAGGTTAATCTAAAGCAGTGAATAAATATCACATTTGAGAATTCCTCAATTAATTTAGTATTTCCTCGTTAGACTATCAATTGTACTCTTAACCAGTGTTGTTAAATGCGGCCGCATGGACCGCATATGCGTTTGCAGTCGAAAACCGCATGAAAATTTTCATGCAGTCTCAGATATGCGGTTTTGCATATGCGGCCGCATATTGGGCCGCATATTTCCGCATATTTCCGCATATTTCCGCATATTGGTCTGCATATGTGCGATTGAGCTGCATATGTCCGCATATTGGTCCGTATATGTGCGAATTTATTGTTTGAATGATTTTAATGGGAATATATTGCATGTTTTGAGTGGAAATAAATTAATATATAGTTTAAAATCCGCATATATAAGTCCGCATGAAATTCCGCATATGCGGCCGCATACCGCATATGCGGTATGCAGTGGCCTTCCGCATGCATGAACAAAACCGCATTTTACAACATTGCTCTTAACATATCTATTTGTTTTTGAGATGGCACAAAAACGACCACATAAATTATGTACTTTTAGGACCTGTTCGGTGGGTCATTGGGAATGAGCACGGGCACGAGAATTGAACTAAAAATTACTGTTCACATGGGAAAAAAAATTCAGTGAGCTGAATTTTTTTTTCCCACGAAAACAGTGGAGCGGCCGAACACGCCCTTAATAAATTCAATATCTGGGGTTACCAATCCATTTGAGGAAAACCAGTAATATATAAATCAGCAATATTTTTATTAAAATTCAACGAGAGAAACTGAGAAAGACTCAATTTGTGATGCATTTTTATTATTTTGTATATATATAGGAATGGCATACGTGGCTTGGGATCGGATATGCCGGCCAACTAAGGAAGGGGGTCTGGGTGTGCGAGATCTAAAAACGGTCAATGAGGCCATGCTGGGCAAGTTCCTCTGGAAACTAGCAGTGGGACATGACTCTTTATGGGTGGATTTGGTAAGGGCAAAATATCTACCTAGAAGCGATCTCAGGACCTCCAAAAGAACGTACTGTTGCTCTATGTTCTGGAGAGGAATCCTGGGTCTTAGGGAATGTCTGCTACCAATGCTAACATGGGCAATAGGCGACGGGAATACATGCAGTGCGACTGGGGAGCCATGGTGTGCTGGAATTATCCAGATTGGGGAAGGGACAGGGCGAAGGTCTCAGGAGAAAGTCAGGGATCTGCTGGAGGAGGAGGATGGAGGGTGGAATTTGGGGAAGCTTATCCTCATTTTTGGGCACCTGGGGTGCATGGCAATTATCTCCAATGTCTCACCACCAAGGAGGGATGCGGGACCGGACCGGCTGGTATTCAAGGATACACCAAATGGAAACTATTCAGTTAAAAAGGCGTATCTTAATATCAGGGGACCAGCACAGCAGAGACCCAATGTGCAGGAAGGCGTCTGGGAATGGGTCTGGACAAGGGGTGCCATCCTACCAAGAATTCGCCTATTTCTTTGGAAGGTTCTGCATAAGGCGCTCCCCCTTTCAGCCATCCTGGCGGCTAGATTCAATTGCGACCCGCTATGCGCCACTTGTGGAGAGGAGGGGGAGACAATTCAGCACATGCTGTTCACATGTACCTTCGCTAGGGGGTGTTGGTTTGGCAGTCCAATGGCACTGAGATCTGATGGTCTGTGGAACTGCTTGCAGCAAGACTGTATGGGGTTTCTTAACCAACTATCGGAGGAGCAATGGACACTCTGTGCTAATATAACATGGGCAATATGGAGATGCCGCAACGAACGAGCGTACGGGGGCAAGAACATCTCCTTTACACAGTTCAGAACCTATCTGGAGGATATTAGTAGAGAGACGATGATTGCAAAGTCCAAGAGGATTCTCCAAGTCAAGCCCACACTGGCACAACCTCTGGGACTAACCCCTTACTCTTGCAAGGTTGATGGAGCCTGGGAGAAGCCAAACCAAGGGGGAGTTGGAATCGTCATTCACAATGGGGATGAGTTGATGGTGCACAGATCTAAATGGATCCAATCTCACTGTCCGTTAATGTCAGAAGTGCTGGCACTTCAGGAGGGGATACTGGAGGTACAAACAAGGGAGATTCCAACCTGCCTCTTCATAACGGACTGTCAGCGGTTAGCGGATCTAGTATCCAAAGCGGAGCCTCCGCTTGAGGCTGACTGGCAGGCGTACCGGGAAATCCACAATTTATGGATGTTCTTCCAAACCAACACATCGTACTGCTGCATTTTCAGAGAAAGGGATTCCAACCATGAAGCGGACTTCTTAGCAAAACTAGCCAGGATTACGAAATGGGATTGTACCGGTTTCACTTATCCATTGTACCGGGAAGATCATGTATAGGCAATGGGTTTTTAACTGGTGTTTTCTGTTTTTGCTAGCAACCTGTATTAGGGCATATGATGCAATCTGATTAGAGGTGAAGATCTGTAACTTTCAAAGCCTACGGGCGTTTATTAATAAATATATATATATATATATATATATATAGGAATTACAACCACAGTTGACACTAATTAAAACGTATTCTAACCTTCCAAAAAATTTCAATACAAACTTTATATTATATATGTAATGAGAATTTACTTATGATTAACCTAAGTACAGCACAGAAGATCAACAATAATATCCCATGCGAACATTTGACTTTACAAAAACCTGGACATAAATTAACATAGAAACCAAGACTTTATTGAAGCACATTATTATCTGATTCTGATATAATTAAGTGACGGCAGTACACTAACTTAATTATTTAGAGTCAAGAAGGTAAATATCCACAAAAATGTGCTTTGATAATCAGGAAATAATTATTATAATAAGAAGTAAATAATAGATATGTTTTCTATATTTTATTGAGATTTATCAAATTACTTGCAACTTGAAACTCTATATTCAACAAAATCGAACCATTAAATTTTCAAACCGTTTGAAAAAACTATAACTGTATTTTGTCAAGTAATTAAGTTTGTAGTCAATATAATTATATCTTTAGGGTTTCCTATATATATGTTATAAATTTTTTGAATCATCTTCTTTGGTAGTCATTAAAGTAGTCTTAAAGAGTGACATTATAATATTATGAGCCTTGCTAATAATAATTGTTTGGAAAATATTCGTTCACAAGTTGAAACAATGTATAAATTTTGAATCTGTATAGAGTTCATATTTCTAGAAACTGTATATAGTTCACAAATAGGCAAGTAGCACAAATATATATATATATATATATATATACGGTGGGCGAGCCCGTTGAAACTTGTATGTGCGAAAAGTAAGGTACAAATATATATATACGGTGTACCTTAATGGTGTTAATTAATTAACAGGTACACCATGACTTTATTATAATTTCATATTAAATAAATGCAACAAGCAACCTATAAGATAGATATTATGCACTGTAACATTAATGCACCTTTGGCTTCTCCATTAACATCATAAGTATGTGAAATTTGTTAATTGGAACTTGTGAGTGTTTAACTAACTTTTATCAAAACATTCATGTATTAGAAGCATGATTGGATGAGGAAAAAGGGAAAAGAGAAAAAAGGCAGATCATGAAAAGATTTATAAAGAAAAAGGGATTTGGAGAAACTGAAAAAGAGAAATATTTTAAGAGGAATTAATACCTTGATAGGTTCTTCTGTTTTCCAATGCAGAAGCCATTAGGAGAGATAGAGGTGCCACACAATTGAATGAATTGAAAAGGTCTTGCTGGCTTTCTCTATATCTATATATTTTTTCTTCTGTTTTTGTTTTTTTAAGAGAGTGGTTTTGTAGTGAGGGAGAAAGAGAAGGTAGAGAAAGAGGAAGCCAAATTAGAGAAGACTTCTTTATACAAAAGCAGATTGGTTATGTGCAAAAATTTTATTGACTGATCTTATTTGACACCCGGATTTGTTTAATTGTTTTGTTCCTAATGTATTCAGTGAATCTGACGTGATATTGATATCCTTATTTCAAGAAGGAAAAATAACATTTTGATTTATTTGCTGGGTTATTAATTTAATTAACTCAATAATATGTAAAATAATTATGTATTTAATACTATTAATTTTATTCTCAATTAAAATTAATTGAGTGAGGTTGGCGTGCTAGGCTCATCGGGGACATTGTAAGTTTAATTCTAAAATCTATATGATTGGCTGTTGGTCCCAAAGACACTTGAGGGGGTGAATAGGGTCTTTTTAAACTTTGTACTAAATAAATTCAAAATTTTCAAAAGTTTGTATATAGACATCATACGTGAAGTAGATTGGTTCCAACTGTATATATCTGTCGCTTGAAGTAGATCCAATAAATTTTAAAGTTAAGATCACTAAGCTTTTTTAATGTGCATTCACCCAAATTGATCAGTACAATTATAACATATTCATTGTCGGTGTGAACCTTTAATGTGTGTCACTTAAGTTGTAATATTTAATTTAATTATGAGTTGAATTGAATAATTATCAAATAAAAGAACTAGTTTTTGGTTTAATAGAAAATATACATGTCCTCCGATGAGAGAGTTCATGGGTTCGTATTCGAATGAGAGAAATCCTTTAGGACATGTTCGATAGGAGCAGTACCCCTGAGAATTTTTGAAAAAATTGGAATCTTAAGAATTTTGCCATGAGACCTCTTAGAAGATCAACTATAAATTCCTATATGTAATCCTATATGAATTTTTTCCCTACGTTTTGCCTTTTATTTCATGAGATAAAACATTAGCTTAGACCTCCGTTTTTTTTTCTCAAATGATGAAGATGCCAAACTATTAATTAAACAAAGTTAACATATATGTTAACTTTTATCACACATTAATTAATGAAGACAAAATTTTATAAATCATGGAATTTTTTAATCGTAACATCAAACATAATTAAACAAAGACAAGATTTTAATTAAAGAAAGCATAATTAATTAAATAATAATAATTAAACTTACATAATACAACTTAATTTAATAATACAAAAATTAATAAATAAGCATAATTAAACTAGCAATACTTAATTTGAGATAAATTAAGTTAATTTTGAGTTAGTACAAATATATTAATCTAAATTGGATTAATAAATTTCTCATTTTGCAATGTGTGGTCAGTTCACTTTGATAATACTTTTGCAGTGCATAGTCAATTCACTCATTAAAATTTTATGAGAATCTGATATATACAATTATTTTTATTATAATCAGTGATTAGTATCAATATACTTAATATAGTTAAATTTTTTATTACATCTTCTATAAAAAGAAAAAAAAAGACATCCTAACAAATTTTCCATGCATTTGCCAAACACATATATTCTAAAATTTCTTATAGATTAAATAACTTTGGTTTTGACAAAATTGAAATTCTCATTTTCACAAAATTTTCATGCTGCCGAACAGATCCTTAGTGTAAAATATTAGATGACTTGACTCCCAAACTCTAATCCTCTCATTAAAAAGAGCCAAATCGGGAGTTATTTGATAATTTCTTCTTCTTTTTAAACCTCAATTAAACATCAATGATTTAATTCGGCCCAAATCGGAATAACTAACCTTGATTTTAACATGCTCTTTCAGGATACATTGTACTTTTTGCTAGCTTTACGAACATGCTATTCAAATAAAACTTTAGTTACTCCAACAACAATAATCAAGTTTCAAACAAGTTGGAAAGCGGTGATAGTAATGAAAAAATAATAAAAGCCTTTAGACCCGTTTGCAAAAAAATAAAGTCATTAAAAGCCTACTATTAATCCATTAAATTATGAGGCCGTTGGATCCTCTGATCATTTCGGGCCGGCCAAAACTAGATACCGAGTTCTAGAATCCGGCCCATGTTGTAATCACCAATAAAGAAAAGATATTTATATGACTACAAATGTGTCTTTTAAGTTGGGCTTGTAAATTATACAAAACACAATACTAGGTCCATAAAAATTCAGATCAGATGAGGTACCTGATGAATTCAGATCCGGTGAAGTAACCCAATCTTTGGGTTTTAAATCGAGACAGTCCGATTCAAATCCGAGATAATTCATTTGGATCTGGGGCGGATGCATCCCGAGAACAAATTCGAATCCCGAAATAATTTTGAGCGAACGGATTCGAATCGGACGGTCTTGATCTAAAACCCCAAAACCTGATAGGATCATAGATAGATCCGAATCATTTATAAGTTTGCACAAATACTGTAACGGGTCCTATAATTTAAATAGACTCCGAGAATTATTTTAACTTGACTATGACTATTCTACTTCATGCGATACCGAGGTATATATGGGTGCGTATCCTCTCAGATATCTCAATTTTTGCGTGACCAACGTGTCCGGTGTCTATTCGGGGAACCGTAAGGGGCCAGTATTATTAGAGCTTTGAGATTCATGCAGAATGTATTTGAACGATTGAGATATTCCAAAAAGTCACACAAAGTTTGAGATATCTCAGAGGATGTGAATTCGGTATATATGTGTAGTAAATCTGCTGTTATGAAGTGGACTGCAGTTACCAATATGCCATAAGGAAATAGATTCAACAAGTTTAGTTTTTTTTTTTTTTTTTTTTTTTTTTTTCAAAATTGTCTAAAGACTTTAATTCAGATTAAAATGTTTGATAGGATCAGATATGCTAATCAAACATTTTAGTGACAGATGACAGTAGTAAAGAGGCACATCAAACCATGGCAGATCGGAAAATCACTGTTTAAACAAATTATGGAATCCGTAACTGGGTTTCTGATTCCATTCTGTGGTCAACGTAACAAGCACTACCGGAGATTTATTTTTCAGATTTAAATATTGAAAAACACCTAGTTTTTTTTTTTTTTATCTGTCTGGCGATTTCACAAGTTTTATTGGAAAAAAAAACTTGGTTTTTGAATTTTGAGTGGAGAAATTTTTAAGAGCCGAGTCAGACAACAAGTGAAAGCTGACAAAAGCCTCTTTTCCCCAATAGCTTTGTAAATGTGCATTTCTTCAAAATTAGCCCTCAGCAATGAGCGTTTTTTTTCCTCTATTTTTAAGGAATAAGAAAGGTTATTTATGACAAATTGTGTATTTTTTAAAATAAAATAAATGAAAACAAACTAATGATTTAGTCCCACTGATGTCTACAATTTATCAAATCAACAACCACACGATGTAAAATATCAATGGGACCCGTTAGTCTCTCTCCAATGAAAATCCGTAGAAGAGAGAAAAAATGAAGAGGAGAGAGGCTCGTAGTTTTCAAAGCCTATTGTGATCAAATTAATGGTTGGTTTCCTATGATTTTTTTTTTGTGACGAGTTGCACCACAACTCAAAAGAAAATGCTAGAACTGAACTATTGATCCGCTTTTAGTAGATACCGGTGGGTTAAAAAAAACAATTAATTATATTTCTGATAATTTAATTTTTAATTTCTCTAAAATAAAAAAATTAAAGAGCTGTGTCCGTGCTCAGAACATATAAAAACAATATTTCGTGATTAGAAGAGCATATCAGTACGTAGCCTATATATACAGAATATGTCAGAGATTTTGGCTGTTTCATGTGTGGTCCTTCTCATTGTTTTTGCACGGGCTTATAATCTTCATTTTCTAATTATTTTTTCATTTGTTCTGACTTCTGAGCACACTGAACGGACTAACGGAGTCTCTTATTACTTGATTGCCTTTTGTTCTATTCTGATATATTTTTGCCTTTTTTTTTTTTGCTTACAATAAAACAAACCAAAATATTACATCATATAATCCGATTTTTTTTTGGTTGAAAGCCCGTAGACGATATTTTATTAATCAAGACAAAACTAGGTATATATTGTTTCGTACCAGTACATACAGAATCTATACCAGTACTTTCAATATTACAACTAAAACCCCTTTACAAAAGTAGACAAAAAAAATCAGAAAAAAGTAGAAACCAAGAGTTACTGCGCTCAGATCAGTAGATAGTGAGCATGTAGGATTTCTGTGCTAATGCTCAAATTGGTATATTGTGAGTTTGCATAATTTTTTGTCGTTAGCACAAAATAGTGCTATTGTAATCGAGATGAGATAGAGGTATTTAGGAGAGCCTTCATGCTCAGATGAGGTTTGTACCTGAATTATTAAAAAGAACTACAAAGAAAGGAGATATGAAGAAAGGAGAGGAAGAAGGAGGAGGAAGAAGATGGTCATCATCATCATCATCATTAACCATAACCATACTTTATTCATACGTAGATATATTAGATATTAGAGTAAAGGTGGAGCGAATTTACAACACCCACATCCAAACCCATTGAATCGAGACAAACCCTAAGGAAACTAGACGGGATGACGAAGCAAACGAGACGGAGTGAATGAGCTGCGACTAGATCCGAGGTGGAAGAGCTAGCTCAACGGAAGTGAGGTGGTGATAGTTGGCGACCAGATCCGAGATGGAAGCGCCGACTAAATGGAAACGAGATAGCGGAGCGCGGCGATCAGATTCGAAGTTGAAGCGCCGGCTCAACGGAAAGACCTCATCTGCTTCTTAGGTGGATTGATGGAGTGAGTGGAGTAGGTGAACGGGGAGGGGATGGGGGAGGAGAGGCCGACTCTCAAAACAACGGCAAACCCTAGCTGCTCTTTTTCTTTTTCTTCGAACATCATATAATCCGATTTGGCATTGAGCATTAATGGGTGTAGAACAAAAATTGGACCGATTTTTATTCTTCATTTATTTTTCCATTCATTACTTATTTACTATTTATTAGTAGTTTAGGTATCACTTGACTTATTTCAACAATTTTGACAACGAATTTTCTACAAAAAAATTAAAAGTAAATTTATAGGTTTGTTATTGGACATATAGCCTAACAATTAAATTTCATATGATTAAAGTATTGTTTAATGTTTCATCAAATACCGTTAAATTTGAAACATAAAAATTTGAAGTCATAAAAAAATTTCATATGATTAAAGTATTGTTTAATGTTTCACCAAATACATCACGCGGTTAAGGAAGGCCAGTTGTGGTTAAATTTCTGCTGATAAACACTTTTATTTTTATTTACATTTGTTGTCTATCTCTTTTTTTTGGTTGTCTGTAAACTGTGAAGTGTTGTATATCTGATAGCCACTATCAGTTTTTCAAAAAAAAAAAATACTTAAATTTGAAACAGAGAAATTTGAAGTCACTTGATGTACGGGAAAACCTACATCAAATATCATCAATTTATATAGACACAATGTGTGAATAATATAAATTATGTCTATAAATATTATATTTAAATTAAATTTTATTTGTAAAGATCGTCAAGTGATCACCCCCTCTTTATATTTTGTTGTTACATTTATTTAGTGTCCTCTACGTACAATGTTATTAAAATTATATTAATATTAGAAATGTACTTTCAATCATTTAAGCAAGTATTATCTATTTGAACTAATTAGAAAGTCATTTAATTTTTCATAAAGCAAATTCAAAGTTTGAACTGTTAAATTTTTAACAAATTGGTATGCTTTTGAATTAGATCAAAATAAAAGTTATATTGATCAAGAAAATTTCTTATGTGCGTATATATATTGATCACATATTGCGGTTTTATGTTTATATTTAAACTAGAAATTGTTGTTATTGAAAATTAAAAAAATGAAAGTATGAATAATAAATTCATTTTAAATCTATATCAGTTTATTTTATATGGTTTGGATTAATTTTACATGAGTTGTCATGGTTGTCCACCCACACGCAGGAAAATCTTCAATTCTATCGATCACATCTTAAAAAACATTAGCAACGGGTCGGGACAAGGTGGCACACCTTGTCCCGACCTGTTGCTAGTGTTTTTAGTTTTTGAGCCCACCCACCTAAATGCAGGTTCTATTAATCGAGATACCATTTAAGGTCGTAGCTAATTAAATTGGATTTGGTAATAGCATGTGACATATAACAGGTTACATGACTAGAAAATCCATTTTTTATGAGCTGAAAAATAGCTTATTTCATAAGCTTACCGTAAATTGATTTTTTAGGTTAGTTCAATTAACTTCTAGGTGATTGCTTAATTTGAATTTTTAAAAGTATTGCTCACACTAGAAAGAACAAGTCAGGTTGTCATAAATCTCACACTAGGCTTTTTGTGACAGTGCCTATTGTTTGTGCTGACTCTCAATTAAATATAAAATAACGTATATGACTAGATTTTGTTAATTTTTGAGAAGTTGAGAGACTCATTGTTAAAACTATATATAGTAGCTGGTATGAAGGGTTTTAACAGATTGGCGGTTTTTATCGTTGTTACAAAACAGTTTGTTTCAGTAAACAACACAGTGGTGATAATTTTTTATCATTTTATTTGAGCAGAGAATAACATTGTGGCATTTATTATAAATAAAAAGAATCATGCACCCCTGGTTTGCTGATGAATATGAATTGAAAAGTCAAGAACCATATATTTTAAGTTTTCAAGTAATCTCTCTGCAAATCTGGTAAAAAAAAAGATTTACAAAATACTTGTTAAGTGCTCATTCGGTATACTCTCCTTAAGATTCTTTAGAGCTCCTTAGAAAACTAAGGAGTCGTAACTCTTAACTTTGCAAAATACTTGCTCATCTACAAAGTTTTAAACCACCTCCACAAACTCCTTTTTGCGTAACATTTTAAGCTTGTCTAAATTTTTAGGCCACTATTCTACATGGCTTAAGCATTTGAGTCTTCTTAAGAAATTTAAAATTTTACTTTCATAAAGTTTTGTTACCGAACACCTCTTTTAAAAAAAAATCATCACAAAATAACCAGAAATTATGAAACCAACATGATTACAAATTAAAAAAAAAATCACCATCGAAGATGATCCTCAGTACTGAATTTTTGAAACCGAATAATGCTCAGTTTAATATTTGAACTCGATTTGACTCTTCTCTTTGTAGTGATGTCACAGAAAATCCAGAGAGGTACAAACTGGAGGCTAAGTTCGGTTTTGAATTAAAACCGAATACCATTTTTGGTTTTGAGAATTCAAAACTGAAAATCATTCTCAATTTGAATTGTTTATCACTTGTTCATAAAAATTTTGGAGGTGGCCCCATTCTCCTCTCTCTCTCCGTAATTTAAAATAATTTCCTCCATACAAAACCGGCTACCTCCAAAGAAAAAAGCAAAAAAGAAAAAAGAAAAAAGAAAAAAAAAAGAAAAAAGAAAAAAATGAAAAAAGAAAAAAGAAAAAAAGAAAAAGAGAAAAAGAGAAAACCGAACATCATGTTTGGTTTGACAAATTAGAAAACTAGCCACCATCTTTCGATATGCTTTTAAATTGAAACAAATTTTGTTCTGTGTAACCATTGTGTACCATTCAATACCGAGGTTAATGTCCGGTTTTCAAAATTCATACCGAGAATCATTTTCGGTGGTGATGGTTATTGTAAAAAAAAATCTAATCAAGTTGGCTTTAGAGTTTTTGATGTTTTGGTGATGGTTTTTAAAAAATTTCTAAAATTTAAGTCTAGTCAACTTGCCAAAAATAATAGAAGAGAGAGAGAAAGAGGTCGTTAGGCCAGATCGTAGAGCTTTCACGCCGTTAATTGAGCGATTAGAAATATGGCTTGAAGGATGGCAAAGGAAGCTTATCTTGCCTAAGTGGGATATATTGCGTATGGATCAGATGCACATGTCTTTTCTATGGGGCGGAAATGAGAGTACAAAGAGAGGAATATCACTAATCAACTGGCCAACAATGTTGCCTGCTAAGATGTTGGGGAAGCCTGGGAGTAGTAGATCTGGGGATAAGAAATGTAACACTTTGTTTGAAGTGGTGGTGGAAAGCCTATGCCGAATCTGAGTCTCTATGGACAATTCAAATAACAAGATTGAGAAGTAAAAGTATATATGCACACGATCCCAAGGTCTGGATGGTGACATGTTATTTTTTCCGGCGAAATTTACTTCGAATCAAGCACATGTTCACCTGGTCAACCATTTGGCAGATAGGTAGGGGTGCAAACGGATCGGATAATATCCTATAGTATCCAGATTCATATCTGAAAATTTGATACGGATATCTGATATTCGAATATCCGTGCGGATATGGATATGGTTTTGAATTACAATTATCCGTATTTGAATAGTAGATATACACTATATAGTTTAATATATATTATGAAAATATTTATGTATATATCTATGGATATCCGATATCTGATCCGTATCCGTACGTATCTGTCTAATATTTGATCCGTATCCGTATCTGAAAAATAAAAGTAGATACATATATGATTTTACCACTATCTGATCCGTTTGCACCCCTACAGATGGGGGATGGA
This sequence comes from Carex arenaria, assembly GCA_964058825.1. Lineage (NCBI taxonomy): Eukaryota > Viridiplantae > Streptophyta > Magnoliopsida > Poales > Cyperaceae > Carex > Carex arenaria. The sequence continues at coordinate 37,695 of CAXKVW010000802.1, forward strand.
GTGGGAATTTCATTCTGGTTTGATGCTTGGCACGACTTACCATTAGCAGATCCAGATTCAAGACCTTAGAACCCATCAATTTTCCTAAGTGATGTAGAGCCAAAACTGCAGCTATTAGCTCATAAATCGACTTGCCTAACGGTTTGGCCTTAAACTCAGAGATGGATCAGATAATTTGGCGTTGGGAAGGAACAAGGTTATTTTTGGCTAAATCTGCGTACAAAATTCTAATCGGGGGAGGCAAGAAAAAATGGAAATTTTTGTTTGTGTGGGATTTTAAAATACCTCAAACAGTGAAGGTGTTTACACAATTGCTGCTGAAGGAAAAGCTGTTGACACATGATGTCATGGCAAAATGAAACCTTAGGTGTACGTCTGAATGTGTGTTATGCGAGAACTGTCCGACCGAGTCATCTCTTCATTTGTTTTTCCTATGCCCATATGCTGAACACACATGGGTATCAATTGCTAGGATTATCGAGCACCAACTAATGTGGCATGCTCAGTCGGTAGAGGATATATTGCGGATGTCTTGGTAGTGGGTAAAACAAGACTCAAATATGCAGATTAAGAAATTATGGGGTCCGATGTTCGTAGCTACATGCTGGGTGCTATGCAAACACCGCAACAAAGTTGTCTTTAGAGGGAAAATGGCTTGTCCAGATGTTTTGGTGCAGAGGGCAATTCAGGATGGGATGCTATGGACAAAGCATGAAAAGTTACCGCGAATCGATTGATTTGTATTATACTATTATGTATTGTGTTTTTTCTTAGTTCGTAATGGATGTATTTCTTCAATTTAAAAGCTAAGAGACAGCTAGGAATTTGTTGTAACACGGATGTAATATTATTTCGATCAATGTAGCACTTGACAACCACTGTCAACTTTCCAAGAGAGAGATGGTTTAGGATATTTTTTTAAATAGAAATAAATAAATTTCAAGAGAAGAAGTATCTATTGCGTTGAATTTCCAAAAAAACACCAGTAGAAGAAGAAATGTGTGCCTCAGCACTCAGTAAAAACTCATTGAAAGTGCATTCCATCCTGCACCGAGGCGTGCTTTTGAAAATCCAACGTAATACTTGCTTATTCCCTTAAAATCAATTTGTTTATTTCTATTTAGAAAAAATATCGAGCCAACGGAATAAAATAGAAGAATCAAAGTCAGTGAGTTAAAGCCAACGGTTCAGATTTCTGCCCATTCTATATTGAAGGATACCGCCATACCGGGATGATACGGGATTACGGTTACGGGGTTCGGATCTCTAAAGTAACTCAAATTTTGAGTTTGCATCTGAACCGTACAATTGAAATTCGGGCCAATCCAATCCAGCTTGATGCCGAATGCACGGCCACTTTAACAGTGCCAGAGCAGATTAGACGGTCCGGATCCAAACTCAAAAAAATTGGTTACTTTTCTGAATCAGTTGTCCCCGCGAGCGCAAAAACCCCCAGGTTGGATTTTAGTTTCGCTAGGGTTTTATCGTTGAACTGTGTTGTGTCTGAACTGGAGAGTAATAAGTGGGGCCTGATCTCTGGCGCTAATGGCGAAGAGAGAAGAAGAGTCGGAACTTTGTGTCTCAGGCGAGATGGTGGAGAAGCAAGAGGATGCGAAGGGAGAAGATACCACACGTGAAGGCGGAGTGGGAGGAGAGAAGGCACCGATGGCTCCATGGGAGCAACACGCCTCTGTGATTAATCTTCCGAGATATGATTACAGAGCGCCTTCGTCCTTTCTCCAGCGATCTCACTCTGGGTTTCTCATCACGTGCCCCATCAGTTAGTTATTCTCCATTCTTCTTCAGATTCATATACAAACCCACCAAAGGGTCATTTGGTTAAATTACAGAAAATTAATAGAGGAGGGTTCAAATGCCTCCATTTTCTGTGCCTCCACCTTTTAATTTTCTAATAAAAAAATGTCAAACTTATGTGTTAAAATAAAACCGCTATGTGCGATCTATATATTTTTCAATGATTAACAGTACAATCAGTTTTCTTAGATACTTCATGATTTCGAAAGAGGACATTTTAACAGAAAATTTTCAAATTTTGGCTTTATGATTGAAAAGGAAACAAAGTGCTTTTTTCTTATTTATCCATGTTTATCCTGCTAATTCCCATAGAAATTGACAGTCTTATGTTAGAAAAGGAAACAAAGTTCCCTTTTTCTTATATCATTCATGTGTATCCTGCTAATTCCATAGAAATTGACAGTATGTTTGAAAATGAAACAAAGTGCCTTTTTCTTATATAATACATGTTCATCCTGCTAATTCCATAGAAATTGATAGCCTCTGTTTTTTCATTAGAGCGCGAGAAAAGTGCCACCAAGGAAGCAATTTCAATTCTTGAAGAGGTAATGCTAACACTTCCTCTCATTGCTTTCACTTTTAATTTCTCTCATATCAACATTGCCTGGTGCTTATACAATATATTTTGGAATTGCACATGCAGTATATAAACAATATATGTGAGAATGGTCTTCCCAACGGGGAGTCTTCTGATCCAATGGTTGCTGCTAAGAAAAGAAAACTGTACCCTGAGGTCTCAGAAACAGCATCTGATGAAAATGAAGAGACAAAGACGAGCTCAAATAATTCAGAGATCTCTGGTAATAACAGCTATAAACACCTTGACTGTTTTTCTAAGGCTAATGCTACCATGAGTGTGAAAACAACTATTGCTATATGCAGAGGTGGATGCATATTCAGTGAATATTCATTTTCAATTTTTTTGCCTGTACATGATTTTCTATATAGTTTAGAGTAAAATGCTATATGTACTGTAAAATTAACCCCCATACGCAGGATGAAATATGACTGACCCCAATATCTTGGAGTCTGGCTCTGCCCCTGGCTGAATGAACTAGCTGTACCACTAAATTTAGTGCATGATACCTAGCAAGGAAATGGTCAGATCTGGTTTTTTTGTTCTTTGAATTGTTGATTGTTACCTGAGTTATCACTTTTGGGCTGTGCATTAGAGTCAAATCCCCAAGTAGTATTTGAATTAAAGTTTTTCGATTTGTTTCTCTTTTGTAAAACAGATATACCCACCAAAGGATCCACATCTTCTTCTCTTGACACTAGTGATGAGCGGAAAAAGATTTCTCCCGTCTCTCTCATCAAGCTCTCAAGAAGTGGTTTGCTGCTTTTTTCATTTCATGACAACAAATTTCATGAAAATGTGGTTGATATATTGGCAGACATCTTTCTTTCTTTGAGATCTGGAAAATTGAAATCACCAAGGTGGGTCTTTATGATCATCTAACTTTCACTTACGAAGAATACCTTTTAAGCTATATCGAGAATAATAATAAATTTGCTTGTCAACAGGTGGTGTCATCGTGTATTTCCAATTCAGGAAACATGTACATTGTCTGAGAAAGAGCTACAAAGGGTTGTTTCAAAGTTATTCAGTAAATACCTAGAAAAATGGGACAAATTAAGTGAATCGATAAAGGTATTATGTTATAAACTTCGCTTTCGTATGTTTGTAGTTACAAGGGCACTATAATGCAAAAAGTATAAAAGTTCTCTCTGTTTTTCCCCTCAAACTAACCCTATTCGTGCCAGTAGAAAATACCTTTTCTTAAAATTGTGTAATTTTAGTGCAAATCTCCAATGCGGCATAATCACGCCGGAAAAGTGCTAACATTTGTTCGTTTTATTCATGTTGTGACACTAGATGTCTCTAGGTGAATATTCTATGTAAATCGAGAAAAGAAGAATCAGAATAGACCTCCTGCTAAAAGAGTAAATACCAATGAAAGTATAAAAAAAAAAAAAAAAAACTAGTCCTACCCTAATATCTCTCTAGCCAATAAAATATGGAGTATAATACATAGGTACTGTGTAAAAACTGCCAGTAGATTCTACTTACTTTTTGGGACTAAATTGTATACAACAAGCAGGTACCTACCTGTAAAATATGTTCGCTGTGTCGATAGTGGTAACAATTAGAATTGCATGGTAAGTTTGCAGTAGGGTATAACAGAAGAGGCACTGAAGAGAGAGAGAATAAAACTGAGATAAGGGAATCAGGCTTGATGGAAAGAGAACATTGTTTCAGGGTTGTTGCTGGTACAGTAATCACTCTTGCCAAAAATTCAGTAGTTGATCTCAAGTCTCCTGAGGTAATGAAATTCTTAATCTTGTGGCTGTAAGCATGTGTGTGTGTGTGTGAGTGGGTTCATACTGCTTGTGTCCTACTGTTCAATTTAAGGTATTATCCTTGTTATTTTTAAGTATGAATACAGTGCCTGTATGCACTGTATTCATCTGACTTGTATGAATTTAGACAAATATTTTCTGAATTAAAAACGTAAATAAAAAGTTATACCATTAATTTTCTCATGGCCTCTGTACAGCACGGCATACATATATGTTATTATGACCCCACAAGGACAATCAGAATGTACTGTTACCATAAGGCACATATTGCAATAATCATTATCTACCAGTACATGTTATTTTATTTTTCTTTCCTTCTCAATTTGAAGCAGGTGGTTGTGATGGTTGAGTTATTGCCGATATCTGGATTACCGAACAGGTCCCCAGTGGTTGGGGTCTCTGTTTTGCCAGGTGAGTTTGTCTCTACCAAACCTCGACTGCTGGTCAAGTCACTCGTGGCCGAGTCAAAGCCCACAAGAGGATGATGGTTTTATTATGGGAAAGGTATTTCTATTTTACATTACTGTGTGAACTTGTGTGGAAAGAATAAAGAGTGAGGCTATGGTACTATGAATACCGCATATTGGTTCGTCCTATGGATCAATATCTCAATTTTTAAAGCCCAAACAAACGATCCGAACCGTTCAACATGATCTCCATATGAAAATGTATTTGTAGATTAAATTTTATACTTTTTAGATTTTATTTACTATTTTTTAGATAGGTAGAAAATCACTTGATCTAATGATTCCAGACTGTTTAAAAGTAGTGATTTTTTTATTTATCTAAAAATATAGTAAAAAAATTCTAAAAAAATATAAAATTTAGTCTGCAAGTACATTTTCATATGGAAGTCGGTTCAAATCGACTATTTGGACTTTGGAAACGAAAATATTGATCCGTAGTACGAACCAATCTGAGGTATGCATAACCAAAGCCTCATTCAAGAATAAAAATGTTAGGAGAAAAATCTATAGGTTAATTTCTTTTAGGCTTAGTAGTTTCACTTGGCCTTCTGGCTTTTTAAGATGCTATGCAATTGTCAACATTAATAATCTGTATGGTTTCTATTTTCTGAGTTTTATAATTTCATTGTGTAGATGTCCCCTGTTCCTATTCGGCTATAACTGCACAAAAAGTCTGAAATGCAGAAGATCCATATGATCACCAATGAAGCGCATTTCTTAATAGCAAGAAGAATTGCCAGAGTATGGTTGCTCTATTCATAAAGAACTTTTATGTTTTGAAAGCTGTGTGTGTGCGGGGGTGTGGGGCTGGGGGTGTGTGGTTTCAAATTGTGAAATCTGGCACTTTTTGTGTCCCTAGCAAAAGATTCGGAGGTGTCATGATGAACCCGTTTAACTGTCATATTTATTCAGCGACGTTGTTTGGTTTGAAATCTTAACTACTACCTTGAAATAATCCCCGTAAAACTTACCTGGTATATATGAATATTTCTTCCTTGCCTGGTCTTTATGAATAGTTCTTTGTTAATCTGCGAGGAAACATTCTTCATCACATTTTGGTATAGCTGTATTTTGAGACTTCTGGAATTATCTGTGGAAAATTTTAGTGGACCCTTGAATTTATTTAATTAACTTTCTATTGTTGAAGAAAGAATGTATTATTTTCGAAGGATTTTCATGTAAGCCCCTCAAAAGTCTCGAAATTATGTATTTTTCCTCTAAATTTTAAAAACTCACAAATTTACATAATTTATTGTCTTTTCTATTAAAACTCATTTTAAATTTATGAAGTACCTATTTTACTCTTAATTAAATAAAATAAAAAATATGTAGTAGTCTGTTGAAGAGAAATGGTCTTATTTGTTCAGCCTTCTATTTGATCATTTGTGAGGCATGTATACGTCTTAAGTATAGAAATAAACCATTTGACTAATATATACAGTGCACGAATATAGAAATAAACCATTTACCTAAATGAAACAGTGCCTGAATGTTATTGTGTCTGCTAATTGCTAACTACTGTAGAGTCATTTTGTCTTTCTCATCTATTAATAATGTGTAGTCTTGTTACTTGTCAGCACCAATTGCTGGAATTGTTAATAGTTGGTTATTAGACTTTTATACATGATTTAAACGTAAAACAAATGACACCAACTGCTAGCTGGTTATTTAATTTTGTGCAAGGTTCAAATTCAACATAAGCCACACCAACCGCTAGCATTTTTGGGGGTTAGTTTCTTAATTTTTTTTTTTTACTTACACGGTACACACTTAACATATAGCATGGTTCACACTTGCAAAAATAATTAACTGCTAGAATTCGCTGTGATTGATACCTGCAACTCATTAGATGAAATTTCTATGGTGAACAAAATTTATTTCTCATAATTTCAAGTAATTGTTGAATGTAAGTAACTAATTATTCCGTGAGTTTTTTTCATAGCCATAAAAAAAATAATAAAAATAACCATAATACCAAATTAATTTTAAAAATAACCAAACCGTCTCATAGTGGAGCGGTCCTATTTTTTTTTTTTTTTGAGATAGTTGTACTAATTGTGGAGTTTATATTATGACAAAAAAAATTATATTATTTGTTGTATATGTATTGACTAATTAAGTAAATATCAAACTTCGAGAATGTCCGGTAGGTAATAGATGACTTCATTTAAGCTTAGACTACCGAGAAAATATACTGCCAATTTTTTATATTTGATTTTTTTGAAAAAAATATTATATTGGAAAGACTACTGAGAAAATATACTCTTCACAAATTTCTTTTATTTTTAAGTCATTTTGTGTCATCTTTTATAAATCACACAAAATAGTAAAAATTAGTATTCTACAAGTTCATTATATAACCAATTTACTGAGCTACATAGATCGAAAAATATAAATAAAAATCTTAATCGGAAACTTCAACTCAAGTTTTGAAGCCCTTCCCTTTGTTTTTTTGGAAATTTTGAATTTTGAAACTCGACATCGCCGACACTGACGCATGCATATTTTTGCCAGCTTTCTAAAAAGTGGTCATTTGCTGAAATCGGACGCTCGAGTGCTGTTTTATGATCGTTTGAAGTTTCGTTGTCGTTTTATGTCTTCTCGGTGAAGATTTCGTCTCTCTTGCTTTATTCATTATTCTAACTTAGGTTGTTTACGAGAGATGTCTTAGATAAATACATGTACAACATGCAAGTGCTTTAGAAATGAGAGAAATGACTTAAAAAATTAATACAAATGCGTTATAACAGAAAGACACATATTGAATTTGTTAAAGCACTAATAAATATCCGTCTGAAATAGATGTAATGTTAATTTCAAATAAATCAAATATAAAACTCGGCAGTCTTTCTAATAAATAAAATTATATAGTATCGGACATTTTCGGAGCTTAAATGAAGTTATTTATTATCTACCAGACATTCTTGAAACTTGAAATTTACTTAATTAGTCAATGCATGTACAACAAATAATATAATTTTTTTTTATCATAATATAAACTCCACAATTAGTACAACTATCTCAAAAAAAAAAAATAGGACCGCCCCCCAAGGGGGTTGCTTTCTCTCAATAGAAGACCGCTCCACGGGGGGACAGTTTGGTCTTCAGGGAGGACCGCCCCTCAGTGGGGCAGTTTGGTTATTTTTAAAATTAATTTGGTATTATGGTTATTTTTATTATTTTTTTATGGTTATGAAAAAAATCACGGCCAATTAATTCTTGTTAATTGTTAGCAATTTTTTTTAGAAAAAGATTCACATATCACCACAAAGGGTATTGTGTTGATGTATGTTCGGGAAACAATTTTAGATTTACTGCTATTTTGTGTTAATATATTGTTGTTGATCATTTTGTCTTTTTCGTTATTTATTTATTCTTAAATTGCTTGGCATACTAATTCCAAGTTTAGACCCAACCCATTTCTCACTACTACTGCCTTGTCAACCTAGTTTTTCTAATGATAATGACATTTAACTAGAAATGTATTCTCTGGAGTTGAGATATGTCATTAGTCAAATTTTATGCAATTTAATATATGGTCTATTTAGATTATAGAAAAATATAATTAAATTATATTATATTTTTTGTTTGTTTTGATAAGCACTATTTGATAGTTTTAGTTGTCATATAAAATTATTATTTTTTTATTCACACATGCTCGTAAGCTTTCATTGATTCAAACAGTTCAGTACATATTAGTCAGACCAATACAGAATCAGCACATATCAGTGGAGAAACAGGAACCAGAAAAACTAGAGACCAGAAAACCTGGACGTACCAGCCCATGCCAGTATCAAACTGGACATCCGTGACTAAAGTGAAACAAGAAAAAAATGGAACAACTGAACCAAGACATGTCTACATGCCGTGCTCAGAGTGCAAGGTGCTTGAGCCGTCGGTTATTCGTGCTCAGATTGAGATGGTGGAGCTGTTAGTTTTCTTGTTCGCAACACAAAACGTGTTGGGAGAGAGCAAAGTGAGATAGAGTTTCCTGACTTTAAAAAAACTAAAAACAACAACAACACAAATGATATCAACACCGGTGGTGGAACCAGAAATAAAAACTAGGGGTGCCATAAATAATTTAGGACTCATAAGCAAAAAAAATTTGGACCAGTATCCTCTGTGGAGGTTTGCAGTGCGGAGCTGATCGGACGGTCTAGATTTACTCTCAGCCGGTGGGTGCTCGGGATGATGGAGGGGGCAGTATTAATTTTGCTTTGAGATTCGTGCCATAATCTTATTTGATCCGTCTGATCAAAATGAACGGACCAGATTAAAAGAACCGCACGACCTCCGCGGGTAAAAGCTCCGCAGAGGATGTGATTCCAAAAAAATTAGGAGGTGCCAAGGGCCCATAAGCAAAAACAATTTCTGTATATTTTCTGGGTCAAGGGGGGGCCAGGGCCTAGGCTGGCCCCTGCCTTGGTTCCGCCCCTGATCAACACAAACACCATACGAAAAACAGAAGGTATACCTAATGTACACAAATGAAAAACCACTCGCTCTTTCGTCGATGAAAAGAAAAATGCACTCGCGATTGGGCCGTTACTTCAATCAGAAATCCATCACAATGAGGCACATAGCATTGGCTGAAGGACATAAATTGCCTCCGACAGGGACATAATTTATGCAAGGAAGGAGACAGGAATTGGATTCAAATAGCTTATCGGGTTTAAACCCATTAACCAATCGGATACTAGATAAAAAAAACAATCAACATAATAAAATATAATAAAAATAGTATACTCTAAAATTGGTTCGGAGCCGTAAATTTCTATAAAAACAACAAAAAGTTTCATTAACAGTGCTTTTGAACTAACCTGGCGTGCTTTCCAGTTCCAGAGAGGGGCAAAACAATTTCCAAGGAGGAACAAAGTGGTATCAGACCTGTATTTTTCCACTGAATTTGAAAATTCAGGAAAGACAGTTACCCCCCTCCCCAGCTCAAGGTGGGTTCGCCCCTGACCTTCGCCTTCACTTCCACTCAAAAGTAGTACGGCAGGGGAATCACCATGTTTTTTTTTTTTCTTTTCACCTCTCTTTTCGCACTGCTTTTCTCAAGCAGTGCCGCTCGAAGGTTTTGCCATAAGAAGGCGAGGTACGTATATAGGTCATAGAAAATTATTGATAGCGTAATCTAGAGTAGAACTAGCTAGACTGTCTTACGTTCATCAAGTTTTTTTGTAAGCTCAACTTCAAAAATTTTGAATAATTTTAAATAAGAATCAAAATTGTTGAAATCAGCATGCTTCACGAAAATGCCAAATTTATAATTGTTTTGCTTAATTTAGTATCAAGTCAATAGATAAAAAAAGAAAGTTTATAAACTAATTTCAATGCGTTTGTTTTTCATTATTTTTTGACAGCTCGAATTTATATTAAATTAATTTGAAAATATATAAATTTGACATATGAACACATCACTGATGAACTATATCGATTTCAGCAGTTTTAATTCCTAGTTTGAACTTAAACTCACTAAGAACTAGGGGAGATTAAAATCACTATAGTTCTATTCGCCTTTTGGAAGCAAGTATATTTGCTGGAGCTTTCATCTTTTTTTTGTTCATAAAAAAACAAAAAAACATATGGTGGTAATTAATCTGTTCCAAGAAATGGTTAGCAGTCATTGTACGGCACAAATGAAGTGACTTGGCATTTGGAAACTTGAAATTTGTGTGGTCAAATGCATAGAGCAGTGCTGATGGATTAAAAAATTAACGCTGATTTCCCTTTCAAATTTATCAACGGAGAAAAAATGGATTTAATAGCATCATTGTCTTGACCTATACTCATAACCATGGCTGTGTTGAAAAACTTGAGCACAATTATTTAATGCCAAGTACGACTGGTAAAAGTAAACATCATGCATCTTGGCCCTATTCATATAATTTCGTTACTTCCGTAGAATGTTCTCTAGTTTTTATTAATATCTGATAGCAAGTTCGGTTGAACTGAAACATAATTATATATAAATATATTTCCTTTCATTATTGTTCAGTGATTAGACCTTTGTAGAATGAATCACAGGTAGAATTTATTTGTTGTTTTTATTCACCAAAAGTCCAACTTTGAATGTCAAAACCTTTGACATCCCATATGGTACCTAGCAAAACTAATATTCCAAGTGTAACATAAATATTATGTATGAACATTTTCATGCAATAATGTAAATTTGGCAGTTGCAAAATTGACATTTTAGCATACACACTGGAATAATTATGTCTTTTTTTTTTAATCTAGGAATAATTAGCTAAGCTTTCTTGCATCCGGTAAAAATAACAAATCTATCCAGCAAATGCAACTAATTAACAAACAAAACTGCAAATAACAATTAACGCATAACAATCAGAGCCAATAAGCTGGAATTAATAGTTACTAAAACCAACAAAACATGATTCCATATTCTTTAGCAAGATAACAGGTATGGTTGAGCAGATGGAGACTACTTCCAGAAAACAAAATTTAATTGATAATTAAGAAAATATATACAAGATGTACTAATTCGTCCACCTAATAATAAAACCTAAGAACCGCAAATGGACATCGAAAGATCCAAGTTAACGCCGCGACTGTCAGAAAAGGCTGAGCAACTTCTCA
>CAXKVW010000803.1:0-161937 GCA_964058825.1 Carex arenaria
AAACTAAAATGATCAAACCATCTCCAAACATGTAAAAAATTAGCATTGTCATTTTTTTCTTTCCTTTAACAAGATCTTCACCACCAAACTCAGTATTAAACTGTACAACGCAGATTCACGTTGCAACACTCATTTCATCATCTTCATCTCATTATTTTCTTTTCTTTTAGCACGATCTCATGACTACCTTTGATTTTTTATTCCCTTCTCTGAGCTCCATTTGATACTTCTATGCACTTCTTCATCTTTTCGATATTTCTATATTGGGAATCTAAATTATGAATGAAAAAGAAACAATAAATATTACTAAAAATGAAAGCCAATTAGACTAACCAGAGGTACTAGTGTACAAAAATAAGCAGAACTTGACCCTTTCTATAACTGGATAAGAATACTGCTCATTGCTGGTGTACCATTGTTGACTTGAGCAGCATGTAGCTGAGTCAGTTCAACACCCATAAAAGAACAACTATGCACCTGAATTAGGATAGTTTGGTCTTAATCAGTCGTTTGTAGAAAGTTAAGTTGTTGAAATTTGCATTTTAGGGGACTGAATTTACAGTTAGCAAATTTGCTTATTATCCCAAAATTGGTAGAGAAAGAGGGGGAATAGCACAGAGGAGAGGGCCTTACCAATAGCAAGGGAATAGCACGACTCTCAACGCTGTATCTGCTCCATTTGGCTTTCTTTTGTAGCGGAGAGAGTGATAGTGTGAGAGGAGAGTGGTACGAAGGTCGGGGAAGGCTGAGCGGAAAATGCGACAGCGATAGTGCGAGGAAAGAGAGATACGGAGGTCGAGGAAGGGTGAGTGGGCAGAAGATTGGGCCGGAGGAAGGGAAGAGATGCGGAGGTCGGGAGGGTTTAGCGCTTCTTTCCCCATAGAGTCAGATGAACTCTGTTGGTCGGGAGGGGAGAACATTGGGCGAAGACATAACGGAGAGACGATTTCAAAATTTATGTCTCCGTTAAATCAAAGCTCCAGCGCTCCCATTCTATGCACGAATATTAAAGAAGATCCAAGGGTTAAAAATACCGTTGCAGATTCTGAAAAATGCTACGCATCGCATGCTAGCAGGTTCATTTATATATATCCTATTACAGAACAACCTTACGTTATTTTTATCACACGATTTTATTTCTCTTTCAGTATATTCGCGTGAATAAATATCCTTAAATCCACCTACACATTTAATGATGAAAGTCTGATTAACGATCTTTCTTTTCTTTTTCCTTTTTCATGATTTGAGAAATTTCCGTAGGAAGATCAATGCAATTTATTCACAATCAATCGAGGCAAAAAATCTGTTGATCGAAAACTTAATAAAATATCTTCAACAAAACGTCAAAAAACTCCTCTCTCAAGTAAAGAAATACGATCAAAATGAAAAATAAAGAAGGCACATACACAAATAAGCAACACGAGGCCTCTTGGATTCGATCTAAGCTACCACACGAATAGAAAGATCTGGCATTGGAGAGAGGGCAGCGCGCGAGAGGAGCAAAAGAGTGCACGGCGATAGTAGAGGAGAGCCGGCGGGGAGGAGGGTGCGACGGAAGGGCGACAGAGAGGAGGCCGGCAAAAAACCCTAGCGAGGGTTGGGGAAATGGTTTAGTTAGGAGAGAAGACGGTTTGGATAACAGAGAGAGAGAGAACGATTTTCAAAATTTTCCATCTCCGTTAACTTAGAATCAGCGCTTATTTCGTGCACGAATTTTAAAGCTATCCAACGTTGGAAAATACCGTAGCATATATGAACATTAGCGACGTGTAGCACGCTAGCCAATTCCTATATAAATTCAAGAAAATTGACAGTTTTAAGAAATTTTACTCTTCTACTCTGTATATTTGTATTAATCATATTTTCCTCTCCATTCATCTCAACAGAAAGAAAAGATTTTATTTCGGTGCAATTCAAATCGGAGGGCATGCATTTGCAAATATGGATGTGATCTTGCTGCGGTGCGTCATCCCCCCTTGTATAATTTTTTAATTTTTATTTCATCAATAAATGAATGTAATTTTTGAATAAATTGATACAAATCATTTCTTATGTTTCTATTTACTTGACTAGGTAACATGAGCAACGAGAATCCATTTTAGAGGAATTTTAGTTTGGACTTGATGAGTTTGAGGAAGACGAGTTTGGAGGTGATCGGATTGAGGAAGAGGATGTTATAGGTGATAAGATTCGTGAGGGATATATTTTGGTGCCAGCAAAGCAAACAGTGCAGTTTTTTTTGTCTTCTGCTGGCTGGTATTTCAAAAATCAATTTAAAATCCTTAAAAGTTCCTATAGATAGAAAATATGGTACAGGAGTGTTTGTCATGTCATTCTCTAGCTGTGCGTGTAATTTGAGGACAGTCTGGAATTTGTAGCTAGGGTTTTAGTTTAGTTTTCTGATAGGCTGTTTTGGACTCACCCACTGTACCAGCAGTACCGCTGTCTTTTTTTTGTGCTATATGTATGGCGCAACTGATGTGATTTTTGTGAAGTGAAGATGGATGCTCTGTACAAACTCTTTTCCAATAATTTCAAATATTAAGCAACACAATTTAAATATAAATTACAATAGCAGGAGAATAACAGTATTAATAGAATTTATGTAATGGCATTGTGTTAATTTGTGTTGATGTAATGGCATTATTATTTTAATGACAAGTCTTTTATATTGAAACCAAGCAAGAATTTTTATGGTAATCAAACTGTTATTGTCAATTCTGTTATGCTTCTATTATGCATATTTGTATTTTTATGGAAATCAAATAAGAATAGAACACTAGAATCATGCCAGAAAATCAACAATAAGAGTGCTACAATATGTGTTACATCCATCTTAACAAAATAAAAATAAAAAATAAAAATAAGAGTCATTCAAGCTATTACCATCCATTAGCTATTTCAGATATATAAGAGTCAACCGACGATACAATGTTACATCCATCTCAACAAAATAAAATAAAAAATAAAAACAATTGTCACTGATATCATCATCTTCATCTCGTTTTCTCTTTCGGTTAGCCTGATCTTGTTTGCACTACTAACACAAATATTTCATTCATGTAGTAATGTAATAAAAGTTTAAAAAAAAAAGCAGAAAAATTATACAAGGGGATGATCGAATGACATCAATGTACCAGAAAATGAGAATTTCATAAAAAAAAATTCAATGCACAAAATGAGAATGCCAACTATATAGATTAACATAACAATAATACAAGCAAGTTCAACATCAAGTATTAAAAAGAACAAAAAAAAAACTCTAAAGATTTTAGTTGTATCCGCCCCATATTTACAATATATGTATCATTATGCTCCTTTTCATGAGATTATAGAAAGATAATACTGATTATTACTATATGAATCACTTTTGCGATCATACTCGGAAGAACCAGTGCTGCTCAAGTTTAACAATTACAATTATGACCTAATTAAGCCCTTCTAACTCATTTTGCAATCATGCCCAGATTAAAAATCAATTGACCCCTCACTGTGCAATCAAACACTAAATAAGCATCAAAGAACCTTCTGTTGTGCAATTTAAGTCTAAACTGTGTACTCAATCTCATATTTGACCCAATTTATCCTTAATTAAAAATTGGCTTGAAACTCATGTGGCATTAATAATGAGTATACCTCATTATAATATATATTTCCTTTTCTCACAAAGTAAATTAAACAGAACCTTTACCAGTAGAGCTTTGCCTACTTTCTCATAAAAAAGTAGTTATTTCATCTCATTTTTTACTGGTAAGACAAAAACTTCAATGGCTATGAATCCAGTGGTTGATGTGAATTTGGCAGAATTTAAATTTAGATTAAAAAAATAGAAAATATAGGGAAATAATTAAATAAGTTTTGGGAAGAACTGAAGGTACAAAAACTAAAACAAAATAAGAACGGGATTTAGGATTTTCAATTTTTTGTGGAAAAAAATCAAGCTTTCCCCTAAATTTATGGCCGAAGCGATAGAGTAAGCGTGTGTGAGAAATAGAAAGAAGGGACTAATAGGTGAATAGAGATGGGAATTACCAGATCGAAATGCAGAATATGATGAGGTTCTGTCAGGTCGAGCATCCTTTTGAGTATAGGGAAAGGTGAGAGAGAGGGAACCGCTGCGGCACTGCCAACTAAACCTTAGTAGAGAGAGGGCGTAGAGGGATCTCCACTGATACGCTAGGTTTTTTTCCTCAGAAAGATCTGGCAGCAGAGAGAGGGCAGCGCGTGAGAGGAGAAAAAGAGGATGCAGCGATAGTAGAGGAGAGCGGGCGGGGAGGAGGCCGGGAAAAACCCTAGCGAGGGTTGGGGAAATGGTTTGGTCGGCAGAGGAGACGGTGTGGGTAACAGAGAGAGATAGAGAACGATTTCAAAATTTTTCATCCCCGTTAACTTAGAATCAGCGCCTATTTCATGCATGAATTTTAAAGCAATCCAACGTTGGAAAATACCATAGCATATTTGAACATTAGAGACGTGTAGCACGCTAGCCAATTCCATATATATATATATATATATATATATATGAGGAGGGATCAAGTTACAACAATTTTGAGTTACCACAAAGTTACAACAATGGTTATTTTCAGTTTCAAAGTCCAAATCGTCGATCCAAACCGTTCAACATGATTATCTAAATAAAATGTGCTTCCAGATCAAATTTTACATTTTTTTGAATTTTTTTACTATTTATTAAGATGGGTACAAAAACTAGTCAAATTCAAACCATTGAATTTTGTACCCAACTTAATAAATAGTAAAAAAAATCACAAAAATGTAAAATTTGATCTGGAAGCATATTTTATTTAGATAATTATGTTGAACGGTTTGGATCGACGATTTGGACTTTAAAAATGAAAATAACTGTTGTTGTAACTTTGTGGTAACTCAAAATTGTTGTAACTTGATCCCTCCTCATATATATATATATATATATATATATATATATATATATATATATATATATATATATATATATATAGTGTGGCTAATATGCTTTTGGTAGCATAAGCACCGAAATGCATCCAACTCTTTTTTTGATTTTCGAAGTCCAAAACGTCGATCCAAACCGTTAGATGTGTTCTCTATATTAAAATGTGCTTGGAGACCAAATTTTACATTTTTTTGAATTTTTGTACTATTTATTAAGTCACTTTGAAAATCGCTGATCTAACGGTTTCACTGTTTGGTTGAGCCACTGTTGGATCAGTGATTTTCAAAGTGGCTTAATAAATAGTAAAAAAATTCCAAAAAAATTGGTCTCCAAGCACATTTCAATATAGAGAATATGTTGAGCAATTCGGATCGGCTATTTGAACTTTGGAAATAGCGATATGAGCGCGAATTAAAACACCCCTTTTAATTTGCAATGCACAATAGCCTTACTATATATATATATATATACTAGTTTTTGTACCCATCTTAATAAATAGTAAAAAAATTCAAAAAAATGTAAAATTTGATCTGGAAGCACATTTTATTTAGATAATCATGTTGAACGGTTTGGATCGACGATTTGGACTTTGAAACTGAAAATAACCATTGTTGTAACTTTGTGGTAACTCAAAATTATTGTAACTTGATCCCTCCTCATATATATATATATATATATATATATATATATGGAATTGGCTAGCGTGCTACACGTCTCTATTGTTCAAATATGCTACGGTATTTTCCAACGTTGGATTGCTTTAAAATTCATGCATGAAATAGGCGCTGATTCTAAGTTAACGGGGATGAAAAATTTTGAAATCGTTCTCTATCTCTCTCTGTTACCCACACCGTCTCCTCTGCCGACCAAACCATTTCCCCAACCCTCGCTAGGGTTTTTCCCGGCCTCCTCTCCGTCGCATCCTCCTCCCCGCCCGCTCTCCTCTACTATCGCTGCATCCTCTTTTTCTCCTCTCACGCGCTGCCCTCTCTCTGCTGCCAGATCTTTCTGAGGAAAAAAACCTAGCGTATCAGTGGAGATCCCTCTACGCCCTCTCTCTACTAAGGTTTAGTTAGCAGTGCCGCAGCGGTTCCCTCTCTCTCACCTTTCCCTATACTCAAAAGGATGCTCGACCTGACAGAACCTCATCATATTCTGCATTTCGATCTGGTAATTCCCATCTCTATTCACCTATTAGTCCCTTCTCTCTATTTCTCACACACGCTTACTCTATCGCTTCGGCCATAAATTTAGGGGAAAGCTTGATTTTTTTCCACAAAAAATTGAAAATCCTAAATCCCGTTCTTATTTTGTTTTAGTTTTTGTACCTTCAGTTCTTCCCTAAACTTATTTAATTATTTCCCTATATTTTCTATTTTTTTAATCTAAATTTAAATTCTGCCAAATTCACATCAACCACTGGATTCATAGCCATTGAAGTTTTTGTCTTACCAGTAAAAAATGAGATGAAATAACTACTTTTTTATGAGAAAGTAGGCAAAGCTCTACTGGTAAAGGTTCTGTTTAATTTACTTTGTGAGAAAAGGAAATATATATTATAATGAGGTATACTCATTATTAATGCCACATGAGTTTCAAGCCAATTTTTAATTAAGGATAAATTGGGTCAAATATGAGATTGAGTACACAGTTTAGACTTAAATTGCACAACAGAAGGTTCTTTGATGCTTATTTAGTGTTTGATTGCACAGTGAGGGGTCAATTGATTTTTAATCTGGGCATGATTGCAAAATGAGTTAGAAGGGCTTAATTAGGTCATAATTGTAATTGTTAAACTTGAGCAGCACTGGTTCTTCCGAGTATGATCGCAAAAGTGATTCATATAGTAATAATCAGTATTATCTTTCTATAATCTCATGAAAAGGAGCATAATGATACATATATTGTAAATATGGGGCGGATACAACTAAAATCTTTAGAGTTTTTTTTTTGTTCTTTTTAATACTTGATGTTGAACTTGCTTGTATTATTGTTATGTTAATCTATATAGTTGGCATTCTCATTTTGTGCATTGAATTTTTTTTTATGAAATTCTCATTTTCTGGTACATTGATGTCATTCGATCATCCCCTTGTATAATTTTTCTGCTTTTTTTTTTAAACTTTTATTACATTACTACATGAATGAAATATTTGTGTTAGTAGTGCAAACAAGATCAGGCTAACCGAAAGAGAAAACGAGATGAAGATGATGATATCAGTGACAATTGTTTTTATTTTTTATTTTATTTTGTTGAGATGGATGTAACATTGTATCGTCGGTTGACTCTTATATATCTGAAATAGCTAATGGATGGTAATAGCTTGAATGACTCTTATTTTTATTTTTTATTTTTATTTTGTTAAGATGGATGTAACACATATTGTAGCACTCTTATTGTTGATTTTCTGGCATGATTCTAGTGTTCTATTCTTATTTGATTTCCATAAAAATACAAATATGCATAATAGAAGCATAACAGAATTGACAATAACAGTTTGATTACCATAAAAATTCTTGCTTGGTTTCAATATAAAAGACTTGTCATTAAAATAATAATGCCATTACATCAACACAAATTAACACAATGCCATTACATAAATTCTATTAATACTGTTATTCTCCTGCTATTGTAATTTATATTTAAATTGTGTTGCTTAATATTTGAAATTATTGGAAAAGAGTTTGTACAGAGCATCCATCTTCACTTCACAAAAATCACATCAGTTGCGCCATACATATAGCACAAAAAAAAGACAGCGGTACTGCTGGTACAGTGGGTGAGTCCAAAACAGCCTATCAGAAAACTAAACTAAAACCCTAGCTACAAATTCCAGACTGTCCTCAAATTACACGCACAGCTAGAGAATGACATGACAAACACTCCTGTACCATATTTTCTATCTATAGGAACTTTTAAGGATTTTAAATTGATTTTTGAAATACCAGCCAGCAGAAGACAAAAAAAACTGCACTGTTTGCTTTGCTGGCACCAAAATATATCCCTCACGAATCTTATCACCTATAACATCCTCTTCCTCAATCCGATCACCTCCAAACTCGTCTTCCTCAAACTCATCAAGTCCAAACTAAAATTCCTCTAAAATGGATTCTCGTTGCTCATGTTACCTAGTCAAGTAAATAGAAACATAAGAAATGATTTGTATCAATTTATTCAAAAATTACATTCATTTATTGATGAAATAAAAATTAAAAAATTATACAAGGGGGGATGACGCACCGCAGCAAGATCACATCCATATTTGCAAATGCATGCCCTCCGATTTGAATTGCACCGAAATAAAATCTTTTCTTTCTGTTGAGATGAATGGAGAGGAAAATATGATTAATACAAATATACAGAGTAGAAGAGTAAAATTTCTTAAAACTGTCAATTTTCTTGAATTTATATAGGAATTGGCTAGCGTGCTACACGTCGCTAATGTTCATATATGCTACGGTATTTTCCAACGTTGGATAGCTTTAAAATTCGTGCACGAAATAAGCGCTGATTCTAAGTTAACGGAGATGGAAAATTTTGAAAATCGTTCTCTCTCTCTCTGTTATCCAAACCGTCTTCTCTCCTAACTAAACCATTTCCCCAACCCTCGCTAGGGTTTTTTGCCGGCCTCCTCTCTGTCGCCCTTCCGTCGCACCCTCCTCCCCGCCGGCTCTCCTCTACTATCGCCGTGCACTCTTTTGCTCCTCTCGCGCGCTGCCCTCTCTCCAATGCCAGATCTTTCTATTCGTGTGGTAGCTTAGATCGAATCCAAGAGGCCTCGTGTTGCTTATTTGTGTATGTGCCTTCTTTATTTTTCATTTTGATCGTATTTCTTTACTTGAGAGAGGAGTTTTTTGACGTTTTGTTGAAGATATTTTATTAAGTTTTCGATCAACAGATTTTTTGCCTCGATTGATTGTGAATAAATTGCATTGATCTTCCTACGGAAATTTCTCAAATCATGAAAAAGGAAAAAGAAAAGAAAGATCGTTAATCAGACTTTCATCATTAAATGTGTAGGTGGATTTAAGGATATTTATTCACGCGAATATACTGAAAGAGAAATAAAATCGTGTGATAAAAATAACGTAAGGTTGTTCTGTAATAGGATATATATAAATGAACCTGCTAGCATGCGATGCGTAGCATTTTTCAGAATCTGCAACGGTATTTTTAACCCTTGGATCTTCTTTAATATTCGTGCATAGAATGGGAGCGCTGGAGCTTTGATTTAACGGAGACATAAATTTTGAAATCGTCTCTCCGTTATGTCTTCGCCCAATGTTCTCCCCTCCCGACCAACAGAGTTCATCTGACTCTATGGGGAAAGAAGCGCTAAACCCTCCCGACCTCCGCATCTCTTCCCTTCCTCCGGCCCAATCTTCTGCCCACTCACCCTTCCTCGACCTCCGTATCTCTCTTTCCTCGCACTATCGCTGTCGCATTTTCCGCTCAGCCTTCCCCGACCTTCGTACCACTCTCCTCTCACACTATCACTCTCTCCGCTACAAAAGAAAGCCAAATGGAGCAGATACAGCGTTGAGAGTCGTGCTATTCCCTTGCTATTGGTAAGGCCCTCTCCTCTGTGCTATTCCCCCTCTTTCTCTACCAATTTTGGGATAATAAGCAAATTTGCTAACTGTAAATTCAGTCCCCTAAAATGCAAATTTCAACAACTTAACTTTCTACAAACGACTGATTAAGACCAAACTATCCTAATTCAGGTGCATAGTTGTTCTTTTATGGGTGTTGAACTGACTCAGCTACATGCTGCTCAAGTCAACAATGGTACACCAGCAATGAGCAGTATTCTTATCCAGTTATAGAAAGGGTCAAGTTCTGCTTATTTTTGTACACTAGTACCTCTGGTTAGTCTAATTGGCTTTCATTTTTAGTAATATTTATTGTTTCTTTTTCATTCATAATTTAGATTCCCAATATAGAAATATCGAAAAGATGAAGAAGTGCATAGAAGTATCAAATGGAGCTCAGAGAAGGGAATAAAAAATCAAAGGTAGTCATGAGATCGTGCTAAAAGAAAAGAAAATAATGAGATGAAGATGATGAAATGAGTGTTGCAACGTGAATCTGCGTTGTACAGTTTAATACTGAGTTTGGTGGTGAAGATCTTGTTAAAGGAAAGAAAAAAATGACAATGCTAATTTTTTACATGTTTGGAGATGGTTTGATCATTTTAGTTTGATTTTCTGATGGGCTGAATCTTTGATGTTATTTTCATTTGTAATTGTATGTTGTACTCTTTGTGATTAATACTTAGAAATAATGTTTGATGTATGCTTGTAAGAATTTTTAATGTTATGCTAGTAAAGAATGAATATTAAAGTGTAGTTGGCTTTATGCTTGTGCTATTTGTCTGTTTTGGTGCCACTAAGTGCTATACTCGATTTCCATTGTATTGCAACTTGCTGCAGTATGTACAGTTATATTGGTAGAAGTTTTAGGAGTTTTCCTGATTTTTTGTGTGATTCTAGAAATTTTTTACATATTTTATTTCAGGTTTTACATTAGACACTGTTTTATTATCTTATTTTCTGACAAGCCAACTTCAAAATCAAATTAAGAGAGACTTACTATACCATATTTTTTGTTATTTTTATTAAAATGTAGAGGAAATTCTATTATTAAATACATGCCAAATTTCAGAAACTTTTGAGTTTTATAACTACGTTTGACAGGTGATTGAATGTAGGGGCAGTCTGGTAAATTATGTAGGAAAATAAAAAGTCCTGTATTTCTGAAAATGTGAACTTCGAAAATACCTTGTAAATTACTAAAAAATCCAACAAATGTCAAATTTGGTTCTAGAGTGTGTGTCTTGATATTCTTTATTTAACTGTGAAGTTGATTTTACCAAATTATAATTTTATCAGCAGGTTTCCACTACTGGTCTATTGGACTGTTTTGGGTACTGGTGAAGTGCTTAATGCACTTGGCTTATGTTGACAAGTGGCTTAGTTTCATACATTTGTAGTTGCTGCAGCTTGGAAGTGAACTTGCAATATGCATAATAATTAATGGATTCTTGGCAGTAAAATTTCTATATTTTTTTAAAAACTATGTAAATAATATATCCATAGTCTCAGGGAACCATTTATATACTTTATGGATGTATCTGCATTAATTAGTCTCCTTGTACAATTGGATTTTTTTTTTTTGGTCATATGCTCCAATTGTTGGATCTGACATTAAAAGAAGCAATCAACAAATTATTTCTTTTAATCAACTTTTTTAAGCTAACAGAGGAAATTAGTATGGACTTGGATCCGGCATATGCTTATGATGAATTATGTGTTGATAAAATTGAACATTCAACAGCACACATTGCTCAACATCAAACAGAAAAACTAATAGCAGCATCATTCAACATAATTTTTTTTACAAGTATGACCTTGTCTTTTGTTTATTTACACATTATATTAAGAAATTCTGGTACAAGCAATTTATAAATTAACAATAGGACATAGAAGCAACAAGCAACAATAGGAGCATTCAATTTATAAATCCGAGTCTATTACCATATGAGTTGTAAAACTTCTTAGCCTTAATTTCACTAGTGAACTCCATGCCAACAAAAAATTCGACATTATCACTGCCTCCAACACCCTCTTCCTCCCATTCATTGCCTATTACATCCTTTTTCTCAATCTCTTCCTCCCTTTCATCAACTATAACATCCTCTTCATTGATTGTATCACCTCCAAACCCATCATCCTCAAACTCATCAAGTCCAAACTCACCTTCCTCCAAAATGGCAATCGGAGGCATTTAATTCTCGTTGCTCATGTTATCTAGTCAAGTAAATACAAAGATAAGAAAATATGGAAACTGTTTTGCAAACATCAAAATAAGAACATTATAAATCTTATAGTTTCTTTTATAAAATTCATGAAGTACAGAACTTCTTTTAACAAAAAATAATCATACATGTAATAAATAAAGATCAGGGGCCTCATTGTGATATTCACAATCTGAAAACTTGACAATATGAATTTAAGCATTATTTCTATGTTTAGTATTAACTGGTACAGTAGCCAATACCAGTACAGTGACCAATACTAATACTATGACAACACTTGATTTCTTCATTCAGGAAAAAAAATGTTGGGCACAATTTAGCCAATTGCCCTTTTAAAATCACCATAGCAAACCTTCAATTCCCAAAGCTTGTAATCCAACATATGATCCCAATTGCATATTAACATAGAAATTAAATTGAGACTGGTACTGAAAATTGAATAATTAAATTGAGAACTGCACCAGCGGAGACAGGAGAGGAGAACTGCACCAGCGGAGACAGGACAGCACGAGAGTAGAAAAAAAACAGCGACAGTAGCAGAGGAGATGTGGCAACGCGAGAGAAGAGTGTATACAATCGATTGCGGAGGACAGAGAGCGGGGATGAGAGGAAATAGGGCGACGGGAGGAGGGCAGGAAAAACCCTAGCAAGGGATGGGGTGGGGCGAGCTATGGGGAGGCGTTGGGCAGGATATGAGTTGGGAGGGGAGAAGGGTTCGCTTGATTGTAAATTTTAACAGAGGGAGAGCGATTAAATTTTTCCATCTCCGTTAGTTCTCTTAGCGCTCCCATCGTATGCACGACTATTAAAGAAAATCAAGGGTCAAAAATACCGTTGCAGATTCTGAAAAATGCTACGCATCGCATGCTAGCAGGTTCCTATATATATATATATATATATATATATATATAGGGATGGGTTATGGTGAGTTGCATTATAATTTGAAAATTCAAATAATTGATTCGAACTGCTCAATATTTTTTCCATATTGAAATGTGATTGGAGACTAGATTTTACATTTTTTTGAATTTTTTTACTATTTAAAAAGTCACTTTGAAAATCTCAGATCCAGACAAATAGTAAAAGAAGTAAAATTTTCTGGATCATTAGATCAAGGATTTTCAAAGTGGTTTAATAAATAGTAAAAAAAATTCAAAAAATATAAAATTTGGTCTGCGAGCACATTTCAATATGGAGAACATGTTGAGCTGTTCGGATCGGTTGTTTAAATTTTTAAAATAAAAATATGAGCGTGAAGTAAAAATGACATCTTATTTCGCAACTCCACAGCCAAACATGATCTTAGTAATTAAGTATCAATCAACACACTTTGAAATTTTGAAGAGAGACCCTGAAAAGTCGAAAATACTAAATTATTTGTTAACATTTTAACATTTTGCTGATTATTTGAAATGTTTTTCATGGTAAACAACAGAACCACAAAAATGATCTACCAAGTAATTTTGTCTGGCACCTCAGGTGAATTAAATTACAACACCAAAAAGTTCCATAAGCAACTTCAGAAGCATCTCTTTATGATCTTAAGAGGTGTAGTATGTAAAATTGGCTACATGATTGTGGGAGAGACAAATGATAAAGTTATGATTATTTGACATGAAAACATAGCAAAACCTACAAAAACTATCTCTTTGGGACGCTCTGATGTTGCATTTCAAGTTTATTAGGCCTAACTGGTATGGAATTGTAGAAAATAGAATTGATCACCATTAATTGAGAACCACATAGCGCACTTCAGTATATCATCGAACATTCTCTCATCCGGTTAAAACCCAAGTATCAAAACATAATTTTGTCATGAATAATTCAAGAAGGAGCTCTTGGATTATTATTTTATTTTATTCAAGTACAAACTACACATCCCACACATCCTTTAAATTAAATTCACAATCTAAGTTTCATTCAAATTTTGAGTCTTCACAGTAAAAAAACGTCAATAGACTAAATAAAATACGAATCTACTTGTGTCTGCTTCTATTGTACAGCTCGCCAATTCAGATGACACGAAAGCCTGTATTTCGTATGAGTCATGACTCAGCCCAAGGCCCCAAGCCCAAAATTACAAAATATAAAGAGATTGCTCCTTGGTCTCACTCCTTGTTTGGACTTTATATAACAGATGTTGTTGAGTTTCTAACTTAGATGAATATGCTGATGAAATTTCATTTTACGTGGTTGAGTAATAATAATATTTTTTTTATAAATAATTACAAATTTTAAAAGATGAAAATTAAAAAATTTAATTCACAAGGGAGACTGACTTCCTTTTCTCAATACTTTCCGTAGCCCTGTTTCTTATCTACAATATTGAATGCTGTATTCTGGTGACATTTGTAGATATTCTCCCTGATACAATTCCTGTATCCAGTGCCAGTGTCAACAAGATCACAAGGTGCACGAGTGATTTGCATCAACACAGGTGATCTCTCTCTCTCTACTTTGCATTTTATTTGTGAATCTTATCAAAGAGGAGAATAAACTGTGACCACCAAAAAGAAAAGAAAAAAGTTCTCTTTTGATTATGGTTGTTGATGCATGGTTCAGCGAAATTTCTCACCCACTTCATTAAACATTTAGTTAGTTAACTGGAATCAAGCTGAATTCGTCTAATTTGAGAATGGGAAGTATCAAACAACTTCTGAAATAAAGGATCAAATGAACTCTTTTTTTTTTGAATTAATCAATTTCTGAGATCTGCAGAAAAAATAGGAAAGGTTATTAGAGTTGAGATAACGTATGTTTTCTGAATTAAGATCCAGTCAGGTATCTAATATGATACAATGAGATTCATACCGTATATTTATTCTGACATGAATTTTAAAAATCGTACATTTAAGACATGCACGAATTGAAATCTTTCGGTTTAAATTCACTAAGTGAATGCGATACCTGAGGAATACTTCTCATTGTTAGGTTTTCTAGGGTTTGAGAAGAGGAAGAGAGAAAGAGACAGAGAGACAACTCAAACTAATTTCTGATTAGACTTAATTCTCTCTCTTACAAATAGTATATACATATGCAATAAAATAAACATACATAGCCCAATAGGCCCGAATAGCAATTTGGGTCAGAACATAATAATCTCCACCTTGAACCAAATTGCATCTAAAACAAACTAAAACATAAAGCAAATGCATAAAGCAAACATAACATAAACAAAGGTAAACATAAAGATACACTAGCAACATGCTAGAAACAAAACTAGCTCAAACTAGCTAGAAACAAACTGACACCAAACTTGAACAAAGCTTAAACTTTGCAATTAGAAAAGGCTTTGTGAGCATATCGGCTGGATTCGATTCGGTACCAATCTTCTTCACGGCAACCTTGCCTTCGGAGATCACATCTCGAACAAAATGGTATCGAATGTCAATGTGCTTCGTCTTCTCATGGTACATGCGGTCCTTCGTCAAATGAATCGCGCTTTGGTTGTCACAAAACACCGTAATAGGACCCTCGAAAGAAAACATCTCACCAACAAATGCCTTGAGCCAAATAGCCTCCTTAATAGCATCGGTAATTGCCATGTATTCGGCCTCGGTACTTGAGAGTGCAACGGTGGCTTGAAGTGTAGACTTCCAACTAATTGCACAATCTCCAAGGGTAAAAACATAACCCGTCAAAGAACGCCTCTTATCCAAATCACCCGCAAAATCTGCATCCACAAAACCGGTTAATGTCTTGCCATTACCAAACTCCAAACGAGCATCAATAGTACCTCTCAAATAGCGGAAGATCCACTTCACCGTTTCCCAATGCCCTTTCCCCGGACAAGAGAGATATCTACTTACCACGCTAACGGCTTGAGCAATGTCAGGTCGAGTACACACCATCAAATACATGAGACTCTCGACTACACTCGAATATGAAACCTTTTCCATATATTTCTTCTCATTATCGGATTTTGGGCTTAAAGCGGCCGAAAGCTTGAAATGCGCCGCAAGAGGTGTTGAAACAACTTTAGCTTTCTCCATGCCAAAACGGCGTAGCACTTTCTCGGCAAAACTCTTTTGTGAAAGGAACAACTTTCTTTTGAACCTATCCCTTGTGATCTCCATTCCGAGAATCCTTTTGGCGGCCCCCAAATCTTTCATCTTAAATGCCGAACTTAGTTGCTCTTTTAACCTCCTAACTTCTTTCAAGTTTGAGGATGCAATCAACATGTCATCCACATAGAGTAACAATTAAATGAAATCCCCACCATCCAACTTCTTGAAATAAACACAACTATCATAATTGGAACGATGGAAATTAATACTCACCATGAATGAGTCGAACTTCTTGTACCATTGCCGCGGTGATTGCTTCTTCTTCAAAAGACACACATGGTTCTTCTTTCCCGCAATCTCAAAACCCTCCAGTTGACTCATGTAAATTTGCTCCTCCAAATCACCATGCAAGAAGGCAGTTTTCACATCCATTTGCTCCAACTCCAAATCCTTCATTGCCACCAAAGAGAGCAAAACTCGAATGGAGGTGTGCTTAACTACGGAAGAGAACACATCATTGAAGTCCACACCTTGGACTTGACTATACCCTTTAGCCACTAGCCTTGCCTTGTATCGAAAATCTGCGGGATTTAAGCCATCAATCTTCATCTTAAACACCCACTTGCAACCCACAATCCTCTTACCACTCGGAGGCTTCACAAGAGACCAAGTCTCATTTTGTTGCAAGGATTGTAGCTCTTCATTCATAGCGGCAACCCAATTGGCCGCATCCTTAGAAGAAATGGCTTCCTTATAGGAAGATGGCTCACAATACTCCACTTCTTCTGCAATTGCCAAACAATAAGCAAAGTCGGAGTATCCATACTTTGTAGGTGGTTGAATTTCTCTTCTAGCTCGGTCCCTTGCCAATGCATATGGTTGTGCCTCTTCTTGGCCTTCCTCCAAATTGGCTTCATCTTGTGAGATAAAATCATCACCTTCTTGGACCAGCACCTCAAACTCCCCATTCTTCTCAACCGTGTCATTCTCCTTAATAGTCGGCTCGGGTGCAACATCATTTGCCTTCAATATTGCCGACTCATTGAAAATGACATCTCTCAAGATGAGAAACTTGGATGATTCGGGACACCACAACTTGTACCCCTTCACATTTGTGGGATACCCAACAAAAACACACTTCTTCGATCTAGGCTCCAACTTTCTTTCATTCACATGTGCATAAGCGGGACAACCAAACACCCTCAAATTCGAATAATCGGCCGGCTTAGCCGACCACACTTCTTCAGGTGTCTTCAACTCAATTGAAGTGGTAGGAGATCGATTTACCAAATAGCATGATTTGTTAATAGCTTCCTCCCAAAACTCCTTACCCAAACCCGCATTTGAAAGAATACTTCTAGATCTCTCAAGTAGTGTCCTATTCATCATTTCTGCAACACCATTTTGTTGTGGACTGTTGACTACCGTCTTGTGCCAAACAATTCCTTCGGCCTTACAAAAGTTATCAAACTCACGATTGCAAAATTCTAAACCGTTATCGGTTCTCAACCTCTTAACTTTCCTTCCCGTTTGGTTCTCCAAAAGTGACTTCCATTCTTTGAAGATGTGAAACACATCACTTTTCTCTTTCAAGAAATAAACCCAAACCTTCATTGAGAAATCATCAATGAAAGTAAGCATGTAACGAGAACCATTACCTTTGGAAGGCTCGCGAGAAGGTCCTCAAAGATCCGAATGGATGTAGTCCAATGTTCCATTGGTCGAATGAATGGCCGTGAAGAAGCTCAACCTCTTATGCTTGCCAAATACACAATGCTCACAAAACTCCAAGTTGCCCGTGCATTGGCCACACAACAAGCCTCTTTTGCTCAAAATGATCATTCCTCGCTCGCTCATATGCCCTAATCTCATATGCCACAACCTAGTAGCATCCGCATACGAGATAGTACCTGAACGTGCAATGGCGGCTGAGCCCGTGACCGTGGAACCTTGAAGGAAATAAAGAGTTTCAATTCTCTTTGCCTTCATGATTGTGAGAGCCCCTTTAGAAACTCTGAGGACTCCACCTTCACTTTGGAACTTGCACCTCTTTTCCTCAAGAGACCCCAAAGAAATCAAATTCTTCGACAAATCGGGTATATGCCTCACACTCGTCAACCTTCGGACCTTTCCATCATGGAACTTAATTGTCACCGAACCAATTCCGGCAACCTTACACATGTTATTGTTCCCCATGAGAACCTTACCATCCGTAGGCTCATAAGTCTCAAACCAATCTCTATTCGGAGTCATGTGTTGCGAAGCACCCATATCCATCACCCAACAATGCATATCATCAACATTGGTATCTACCACGCAAAGAGTATCAACCGTGTCACATTCGGCCACATTGGCCTCCTCCGAAGAAGTACCTTTAGTATCCGTCTTTTGTTTATTTTTAAGCTTGAAACAATCGGCCTTAATGTGTCCTTTCTTCTTACAATAATTACATGCCAAATTCTTGTGCCTAGACTTCGAACGAGTCATTGTATCTTTTGAGTTTCGGTCCCATGACCTACATCGATCAACAACCAAACCAACACCTTGACTCTCTTTCTCATTATTGGTCATTTCACTATCAATGTACAATTTGGCTTACAAATTGCTTTTAACATTCTCAAGGGAAATCTTGTCTTTACTATAAATCAACATGTCTCTAAAGGCCTTGTATGATGTGGGTAATGAGCACAATAACAAAAGGGCTTGGTCCTCATCCTCCACCTTAACATCAATTTTACCTATGTCATTTAAAATAGATACAAACTCCGAAATATGATCGGAAATTGATGTACCTTCAACCATGCGAAGGGTGTAGAGGTGCAATTTCAACCGCAATCGATTGGTGAGAGACTTCTTCATATAAATATTCTCCAATTTCTCCCACAACTCTTTAGCGGTCTTCTCCGATAGAACCTCTTGCAATGTCGAATTGCTCAAACACAATTGGATAATGGAGAGCGCTTTATCATCCATATCACTCCATTTCTTATTCGTCACCGCATTAATCAAATTTTCTCGACCAAAAATGGCATCCTTAATGCCTTGGCTCGACAAAATTGCCGCCATACGCACTTGCCATAATGCAAAACTTGTCTTCCCATCATACTTCTCAATATCGTATTTCGCCGACATATCCATTCAATTTCTCAAACACCCAATTAATCAAAATCCCCAAATTATCAAAATTAATCCAATCACCGAAACCCAGAATCCAAATTTGAAAAATTCCAATTTAACAAAAAAATGGAATTAAGTACAAATCAAAACTGGATATGAACTTTGACTAGTTTCGGAATTATCAAAAGCGGCAAACTTTGGCAGTACACAAGAAGCACCTTGATTTGGGAAATGATTAAATAAATTTTGGCTAACACGTGGCTCACCCAGAAGCGAAGTAGCACCGCACGCAATGGCGATCTTAACGGAAACCCTAGCGACAGCGAAACCTTTAACGGCAGCGGAGAATATCTGAACCCTGGAATCACCGAACGAACTGCCGGCAGCGAGATGGCTCTGATACTAATTTGTTAGGTTTTCTAAGGTTTGAGAAGAGGAAGAGAGAAAGAGACAGAGAGACAACTCAAACTGATTTCTGATTAGACTTAATTATCTCTCTTACAGAGTCTATACATATGCAATAAAATAAACATACATAGCCCAATGTGCCCGAATAGCAATTTGGGTCAGAACATAACACTCATATTTTTTACGGGTTTATATTTTTCTTTGAACGATCCAAATGCACATGCAAGAAGTGTATCATATCTTTTCTATAAACACATCAATTACCTCAATTTTATGTTTATCAGTTCAATTGTTTTTTTTTTTTGAAAGGAATTTGACAGTGGCTGTCAAATTTACAAAAATAAAATAGAAAAGAAAAGCCTTGCAAATTACATTGCTCCTAACACCGTTTCAACCACATCTCTCCTTCCTGTCGAGCCTTATGTGCCAGTATCTCAGGCGGCATCCGATTCCCTCTGAAGAATGAAGATGACATTATTCCTTTAACGCCAGATCCACCAGGTGATACTGAGCATCCAGAAAAGCCATTCCCCTGATCTGCCAGTATTTAGTATTTACCCTTTGAAATGCCTCAAAGGAGCGTTCCCATATTTCCTGGGCTGGTACCGTTATGACCGTTATGAGTAGCGAGACAGCGAGAAACTCCAAACCCACTTCGCATAGGTGCACTCGAACATCAAATGGGTGATCAATTCAACCTGCTGGGAACTACACATGAGACATGACACAGAGATCGGTTCATTTGTTAGGGTCTACATTCCGAATTCTGATCCAATGCAATATGACTATATGAGTCGTCCTTTTCAACTTGGCACGAATCCTAAAATAGAATATTTTGACTAAGGCGGAAAGTATTCCTCACTCCCGCCACAACATGGCAACTATATTGTGCGTCTTCTAGAATCTTGATTGGCAACAACAGTAACAGATAGCGGTAACTACATTTCGGTGATCTCAACCCCCTCCCCCTCTCACAAGTCACATCACCCTGCCTCCCATTCAACCAATTCCAAACAATCCGCTGCTCATTTTTCTCAACCTCTCAATATGACGAGTCCTAGAAATATTTTCATAAACAAAGGAGTCTTTGTGTACTATTCATTACATAAATGTTTTGATAGAACAATTCACAAAAGATGAAAGAATTATTCTCCACGGGGCAACCGTCTTACGTGGTCATGTTCAGACCAGCTAATAAGCTCCACGAATAATCCAACTCAATTGTGAACTCCTATTCCTCTCGTCTCTTCTCCAGTTCAACTCGAATCACAGAAACAAATAGAGAGAGGACTGAGGAGAGACCCCTTCAATGGGAATCGTAGAGGAGGCGCACAACATGCGCGTCGTCGGACAAGGCACTCGCACGATTGTACTGGCGCATGGTTTCGGTACGGACTAGTCAGTATGGCGGCACCTGGTGCCACATCTGGTGGAGGACTACCGGGTGGTGCTGTTCGACAACATGGGGGCGGGCCCCACCAACCCAGACTACTTCAATTTCGACCGTTACGCCGCACTGGAGGGATACGTGCTCGACCTCCTCGCCATCCTCGAGGAATTGCGTGTTCAGTCCTGCATCTATGTCGGCCACTCCGTCTCCGCCATGATTGGTGCTATTGCCTCCATTTCGCGGCCTGATTTGTTCTTTAAGCCCGTTTTTTCTTTCCGCTTCTCCAAGGTAGGATCTTTGTTTATTTGTTGGGGAATTGGGGATGTAACTTCTGACAAAAGGGATTTCTGTTGTATAAACTATTTGTTGTATTGGGTATGTTAAGTTATCAGTATCCAATTCGAATAATGTTTAGAGTTTTATTTCTATTCAGTGTACTCTGTTTGTCTTTTTTTTTTTTTTTTTTTAAAACCTGGCAGCAGCGGCTGCTGCCAAGGAAGGGGGTCTGTTTGTCAAATTAAGTATTTTTGGAGCTGGAAAAGTACTCTGCATTTAAAATTGGAAATCCCTAATTATCCAACTTTGGATCAACCCCAGTACCTCTTGCCACTTTTAGATGAATTTTCAGATCAACAATAAAAAAGTTGGAACTATTTTGAGGGAGGGGACACGGAGGCAACTAGATTAATATACAGAGATGTATTTGATTTAAAAGTTGGGAAATCATTTTCTATTGTTAGTTTTGTTCTCATGCCTTTGTTAGCAATCTACAAAGTACAAACTAGTCATTTTACATGTTTAAAAGGGGGAAACCTTCTGGTCTGATGATTTTGATAAAATTTGGCTCTTTTTGTACTTTTCCAAGTGTCCGAAAACCATAAGCTTATTAATATGCCAGACATTTCACGGAAATCTCCTTTCTTTATGTCAATTTGATTAGTGCAATATCAGCATATGAATAAAAAATAAGCATATCTGAACTAATATTTCCTCCTAAAGTGAAGTTAACATGAAACCATTTTATAAGAAACTTAACTGCATTCTATCTGTTTCTAGGTTTTGGAATTAAGTCCCAAGTCAAGCTGACAGCTGTCAACATCAATTTGTTATTTTCTAAACATATCTTTAGAGTTTTTTGTTTTCCATTCAGTATTAGAAATGTAGAGCTAAACAACCACGAATTTACCTTTTTTTTTTCTTTTCTTTTCTTTTAACAAGATATAGCTCTTCGGCGGCAACATTATTATTCCCTAGTAAGTCTATACCCTTTTTACGTGTTTATACTGATTTGACAGCTATGTTGAGATTTCCTTTACATTTATAAAATGCCCTCTAAAATATATGTAGTTTTTAGTTATTTACCATGTTCAATGTTCACATGAATTGATTGCCATTCATCTTCGAATTTTTCATTAAATATATGTTGTGTAGCCAGGTACTTGAACGACATGGATTATTATGGGGGCTTTGAGCAGGAGGATCTTGACCAGCTGTTTGAGGCCATGCGTAACAATTACAAAGCCTGGTGCAGTGGCTTCGCACCTCTCGCTGTTGGAGGTAATGATCTGTTGACCTTATATCATAGTAATTTGGTAAATTGTTATATCTAATAATTAAAGCTGAAACATTCAAACATCGAACCGTACCTATCGGCAATGATTCAGTGTTTACATAATTACCCTCTTTATATGGCTCTGGACTGAGTTGTATGGTTTTTTGACCATTTGTTCACTTTCTAATTGTTAATTTATCAATAAATCGTTTTGGTCAGTTTGCTACTAAAATAATTACTAATGGAAGATGAAACCAGACCATCTGATCATTTGCACAAACATTTTTTCTCCTTGATGAAAATTTTGTCAAATTTCACATTTTATGAAACTTATATTTCTATCATATAAGCTCTTCATCTTCTTAATGACTTAAAACTTAACGTGCAAGTTTACTGTAGAAGCTTGGAAATATTGTGGCAGTATTAAATTTTTGTCCGAAAAGTTGAATCTTTTACATGACTATACATTGCTCTTGTTCATATATGACAATACTAGTAGAGGCACTAAACGAAGCTGATACGCACAGGTGATATGGATTCAGTGGCTGTGCAAGAGTTTAGCCGCACCCTTTTTAACATCCATAAAGTATTAACAAGCAAAAAGATTCAGAGTAATCCTTAAAGTTGTAACAAAATTATTCACAGACATTATCTGGTTGAAACTGCAGTACGGCACCCTTAACCCCCCCCCCCCCCCCCCCTCTTCCTTTATATTATAAAATTCAAATTAGAAAAAATGAATTCTGATCATTGATCATGTTTTCCTTTTTCTGAAGAGATGTATCCGCATAACATTTCATAATTTTTTTTAGTTCATTTCGTACAAAATTGGAAGGCAAATAAAATGGATGTACTAAAATTATTTTATCACAGAACTTGGATCTTCACTTTAGTAACTCTTATTGTTAGGGTTTACAAGGAGAGTTCAGAAACAAAAGAGACAGAATTCTATGAAGAAACGGAGTTGTATTTTTTAGCTTCATATTATATAGAGTACAAATGATTTATTTATAACAACATAATTTCTAAAAAAAAAAATCTAATAAATAGATTTTTCCTAAAATACTCAACATACTAAATACTAAAAACTTCATACTTAATATAGTATGTCAAACATAACCTACTATTTTTTACATCATACAAAATCAAACTTGATGTAAATATATGATGAGATGGGAGGCATACGCAACAATCATCTCCTTGACTTGAAATCTCATTTAGAAACAAAAACCTAAAATAAACCCCTAATCACATCATTAACTTGAATTTCAACTAAATTAGTATAGCAAGAAGAACTATTATTCTGGTCTACCTTATGTTTATTCTTGAGCTTGAAACAATTAGCCTTGATGTGTCATTTCTTCCTACAATAGTTGCAAATTAGGTTCTTGTGCTTAGAGCTCGAATAAGTTGAAGATGAAATCAAGTTCTTCTCATTTTCTCTCACATTCTCAACAATCAAACCAACATCTTGATGATCATTCTCAACCCTTAACAAATCATTATCGATGTTGGACTTGACTAACAAATTATTTTTCACATCCTCAAAGGTGATTGATTCCTTGTTATAAAGCATGGTTTCCTTAAATCCTTGATAAGATTTAGTCAGTGAGCACAATAGAACTATAGCTTTATTCTCATCATCCACCTTGATACCAATACTCTCCATGTTATTAAGAAGTGCAATATAGTCTGAAATATGGACCTTAATGGATGTACCTTCTTCCATCGTGAAAGAATAAAAACTCTGCTTCAAACACAATCGATTAGTTATCGATTTTTGTATATAGATCTCCTCTAACTTCTTCCAAGCATCAGCTGCTGTAGTCTCTAAAAGGATTTCTTGAAAAATCGAATCACTCAAATACAACTGAATAGTCGAGAGAGCTATGCCATCCATAATCTCCCAATATATGTTTTTATCCTCTCCTGCCAGCTCCTTAGGCCTACCCGAAATTGCAGCATTTACACCCAAATTGGATAATATCGCCTTCATCTGAACTTGCCAAAGCGCAAAACTACTTGTGCCATCAAATTTTTCAATATCAAATTTGATAGACATGATTGAATTTGAACTCATAATCACACCCCGGATTTAAAATTACAAATTTCACCGATCACCGAATTATCGGAATTTTACCAACCACAACGAAAACCGAATATTTCTAATTCATCCAAAATTAGAATTACCAGAACTATGCTTCTCCGACCCAATTGTATCAAAATACCAACCAAATTTGAATAAAATAACAAAATCAAACCTTGGTCACAAATATTGGTTTCGGAAGAGCAGGCGAGGTCAGAGTCGCGGTTCACATGAGATTTTGTGAAGAAGTTTAATTGTATTTTTTTTAACTTCATATTACATAAAATAATAATGACTCATTTATATCAATATAAATTTCTAAAAAAGATATCTATAAATAAATTCTTCCTCATATACATAATACTAAAAACTTTTTTCATAATATAGCATGCCCAATATAACTTACTATTTTTGACATTATACTATATTAAGTTTAATGTAAAAATATATAATGAGATAAGTCATGAGAGACACACAAAACACTATAGTTGGTGTCATATATTATGTCTAAAATTCACGAAATATGTAGATATGTTTTAAATATTATTAACTACACGGCAATATTTTTATTTGTGATGCTAGCAGATCGAAGTTCATGTCAACAAATTTCTATACAGGATTTACAAAATGTTGCGTACTCCAATAGGAGCTTTATTGGTTTTGTGTGGTGCATTACTTCATTACACATGTAGTATAGAAATCACGAATGTGACAGATTCTGGAAAATTTATTTACACAAAAATTCTAATTCGTTCTAATATGTGTATATATGGTTGAAATTCAAACAGACATGATGCTGAACTACATTTTCAAAATGTTACAGTTTTCTAGCAGATTTGTTGTTGTTATTTTGTTGCTCGATACATGCGTCAAACAATCGCAAACACCTACAAGTATGCTTGAAAGATTAGTAATCTTGTGCACATATTCAGATTTCTGCTAATTCATAATTTATACCACGTAAGTATCCTAATTATAGGGGTTTTAATATGTTTCTCAATCCAAACGAGTCCAAAAAAAAGGCCGCGCAATTAATTATTTTCACAATATAAATAATTACATTCAAAATGTTTGATTCACTCCAATTCAAACAAATTGTATCACA
The DNA here is from genome assembly GCA_964058825.1 of Carex arenaria. NCBI lineage: Eukaryota > Viridiplantae > Streptophyta > Magnoliopsida > Poales > Cyperaceae > Carex > Carex arenaria. Next base: position 25,414 of record CAXKVW010000803.1, read on the forward strand.
TTTGATGCAAAGCAAATAACTTTTCTTATAAAAACATGTGCATCATTTGCCTAGAACGACAGATGCTGATAGAGTGATAGATTTAATTTCCTGTACAAACTTTTAATCAGCTCTAGCCTCATCTCATTACATGAATAACAAATAAAAAAATCACAACATATATTTAGAATACCATTCAAGTATGACATCATAGCAAAACAATTATATACAGTTGTTAATTGAAAACCAGCCTAGTGGCTAGTTCTGTTAGTGGCCTCTTAATATTCTATTCTATGTAGATCACAGTTGTCATCCAGCGGGCTTAACAAAGCATGTCTTGTTATTTGCAAACAGATGCCTCCTGGGTCCTGGCAGGTGACGATCCAAATGAAATCTCAACAGAGGCCTTCAGGCCTAGTTATTCTTACTGGGCTCTTTACCCAACTACAGACCAGGAGAGGACAAGTTATACTAGTTCGATTCTCTAAAAATAAAATTTTAGTATTTTACATATACTTATGATTTTTTTTCTATCAATATATTTATGAATTTTTAAAAATTGAAATTTATTACTATTATACGAAGCATAATTTGAAAATTTGAATATACTTTGTTTCTTATACTAAATAACGTTTCCAAGCAAACCAATTAAAGTAGTAATTTTTATGTTTAACACGAACTTGTAAAATTTGCAAAATGCTTAAAATTGTTGCAAACCTCAAACAATTTATTTGAAATTAGTTCAGAATTGTTGAAAAGAAAAATAATACACGTATTATCCGATATATTGTTACTCTGCCATCGAAAGTGCCGAAGTCAAAAACAACTCACTGTATGTGATTTAGTTCCTTGTTCTTTGTCGTAATAGGAAAAAAAAAATCTTATCTATTTATTTTGGGTTCACATCTGCTGCGATTCCAAAAGAGTGAACAGGAACTCTAAAATTCCTGTTTTTTCAAATCTGACCCTCCAATAATTTCGTACACGTATCTCAAAGCAGATGATTTTTTCTTGCACGAATCTCGAAACAATTCAACAATTGGATTTGGAAAAACAAGAATCGCAGGTCACTATTCATGAGCGAAGAATCGCAGCAGATGCGGATCCATTTATTTGAAAGGTGTATGCACAGAAAACGACATCCATATAATTGGATAGCTTGGAAGAATTAAGGAAGTACACGTGGCTATAATTGATTGGCTTGATGTTCATGCAAATGCTGTCCCTACATGTTTCTTTCAGATCCCAAGATTGTTAAATTGTTTTTTTTATTAGGAATTCAAGTCGTAAGTCCTGATAAAATTGAAAAGAAGACCGCTATGGATTTTCATAAAACAAGTACGAAAAAAAGAAAAGCACGACGGCGCCAAATTGAAATTAAGCACGTGTAGTTCTAAATTAGTACGTTTGTACATGCATGCATTCTGATTATTTGCACATAACTAGTTAAATGGAATTTGTATTGGCAGAGAAAAATGAATAGGAAAATGTGACAGGTTCGCTGAATGTGCCACTTAAAAATGTTGACAGCACGGGGTTTTAAATAACTGAATAATTAAACAAGGGAATTCTTATCATATATTCTAGTAAAACAAACATATGTTCCACTTGACAGCTGTCAATTTTCTCTCCGGAAAGAAAAAGAAACAAATTCGTTTCGTTTAGGGTCAGGTGGCGATATTTTCATACATATATCCTATCTATTATGATAAACAAAAAATTGTCTTTATTTTTATCTATCTTTTTAATATGCTACGAATTGAATAAACGGATAAAAAAGTGTCATTGATATTTCAATTTTTGCTTTCAATAAAATATTTTTCAAAATAAGAAAATAATAATAATAATATAACTAATTTGTGTTATAAAAATTTAATAAAATACAAAATTTTATTGTATCATGTATTATTTTCATACAAATATACATATATATATATAATTTTATTTTTAAAAATTATCTTATACGAAAACGGTAATATAACGGAAAAAAATCGTTACACGTACCCGATAAACTAACGAAAAAAAAAAATTTCTTACCCGTGTTTAAACACGGATACGATAGTAAACGGGTAAAAGACGCTATTAACACCCTTAGTCTTGTTCAATTAAATCGAAGGTTTCAATTTGGAGAGGAAGGTGTTTTCATGTCCGAAAGCCCAGTCGATTACTACAATAAGAACTAGGATCCTCGATAGGGGTGTAAACGGATACAGATTATCCGCGGATAATCCGCTCCGAATCCGCTTATTATCCGTATCCAGATTAAACGGATACGGATGTATCCGGATTAAACGGATACGGATACTTGCGGATACGGATATGGATACGGATAATTTTAGAATATGGAAAAATAATGCGGATACGGATAATTTCGCGATGATATAAATGGAGCGGATATCCGTATATATTCGGATCCAAAATTTAATCTTTCAGCAACTTTCAATTCATTTTACTCTTGCGAAATTTTCAAAAAACATACATATTCGTTTAAGTCCAAGAATCTTGGTAGAAAAATCATATAACCTATCAGGATAATGGATTGGTTCTCTGAATCAATAAGCAATTAGTCATGCATAATCATCACTGTGCAAACTTAAGAAGTATATTAAATTTTTGTAAATTTAGATAATCAAATTAGGTAATTTAAAATTATAAAATTTAGTACAATTACTCAATATCCGACAATTATTCGCTCCATATTCGTATTCGAATCCGTATCCATGGATTATCCGTTCCGTATCCGTATCCGTTTAAGACGGATATGGTTTTCAATTTTGCTATCCGTTTACTATCCGTATCCGTATCCGTATCCGCTTGTTGAAAAACGGATGCGGATATGGTATTAGCATTATCCGCTCCGTTTACACCCCTAATCCTCGACCATTTATAATTTTATGAAAATAATTGTTAACATTATCTAAATTCAAACAAAAATTATTTCTTAAATCTAAATTCCTTAATGTATGAATCATAATTCCATAATTCTAAGTTCTTGGGATAGGTTATCATGCTTTGGGAAGTAAAGAAAGTGTTTAACTTCCTGCTCATATTTTCATTTTCAAAACTCAATTAGTCGATCCGAACTTCTCAATATGATATTCTTATTGATATGTGCTTGGAGACTAAATTTTATATTTTTGGAAAAATATACTAATTTTTTAGAATTTTTTAAAATCAGTGTTTTTATGAATTTATTATTATTTTTTTTTATTTAATGAAAAGCTGTGATTTTTAAAAATTCTAAAGAAGTTTCAAAAAAAATGTAAAATTTGGTCTCTAAGCACATATCAATATGTAGATCATGTTGATGAGTTCAGATCGACTATTTGAGCTTTGAAAATGAAAATATAAGCACGAAGTAAAACACCTTCTTTACTTCTCAAAACATGATAGCCTATCTCTTAAGTTCTTAACATTAAAAAGATACTTCTCCAGTAATTGATAATTAGTTTGCTTTTTTTTTTTTTAATGTTATCTAAAAAAACTAAAATCATGTCTTGAAATTGTAGAGGATCGGGCATTTTGGGTAAGTGTTAATGTGGTTAGAGAAATAATACGATCATCTAGGTGTGATATATTAGTATTCCGTAGATCCAAGTTCACAATTTCTACTACAGTAAAATGATGTAGAACTATTACATGCTAATAGATACTGATTTCTTGTCATTATACAAGATAATAAATAGAGTGATTGATTTCAATAATGCTTCTACACTTAGACCCAATTCAGAAATTCTTACTTAAATTGCGGGGCAAATATATTTATTCTTACTTAAATAGATGTGGAATCTGTTTTATTAATTGTAGCCTAAAAACTTTTATAATGTACCTTTTACTATAATTCGTACAAATTATAAATATATATATGTTGATGTTTAAACAATGATAAAATTATATTTTACCCTAAAATTTTTGCCTCCTTTATCATAGCTAGCTTCCTGACACCATCCATTAACTGAAAATAAATGTTAAGGCTTGAATTAATATTTATGAATTATGATTTGTCATGATTATACAATGTGCGAATTGACTGTTTCTGTTTCAAATTTGAAATTAGGTTGAGCTAGCTATATATGCCGTATAAGCTTTGGCAATCGCCGCATAAATAAATGATCAGTCTGGTTTCCAAGTCAAAGTTCATCCATCTCAAATTAATACATTATTTTCCTATTTCCACAATTCCACGTGTGTTTCATTTCCTTTTTGTCCGTTTCAACGATTAGACCTGAGAATTTGGCCAATTAGCTCGTGCCGTTCTTTGGTGCAATATGATAGGCCGCCGCTATCTGTATACGCTATTTTTGTCGGAGAGTTAGCTAGTCTATTTTATATTTATCCCCAAAAAAATAATATATATATATTGATAAGTATATTTTAAGCAGATATATTATACCTAGTGTATTACAAATGGGCAGGACCGGGCAGGGCAGGGCACGGGCATGCACGGGCACGGGTGTCACGGGCACACGGGCGCGGGCACCGCGGGTATTTTTTTCAAAAAATCTGTCCTGCTCGTTTAATGCCCGTGCCCGCCACGGGCGCGCGAGCAGGACGGGCAGGGCCGGGCAAATTTTTTTTTTTTTTTCTGTTTTTTTGTTATAATAAAATATAAATTAAAAATTTCTTAAATCAATTACTTTAAAAATAATATGTCAAATGAATTTAAATTGGCATGAATTTGGATTTATAATTTATTGGTTTTCAAAGAAAAAAAAAACCGAAAAAAAACAGAAAAAAAAATTTATTTGAATAGGTTAAATCAATTAATTTAAAAATTCAAATCTAATTACTTTAAAAAAATCTAACATATTCAATTACTTTAAAAAAATTTAACATATTCAAAACAATTACTTTAAAAATAATTAAGCTCTTATTTTAAAACAATAGATTAAAAAATAAAAGTTACCCTCCTCTTTTATTCCGGGCTTGGGACCGGCTATGTAAAATAACATAGGCAGAGTTCTAACTTTTTTTTTGTTAGTAATTTTTCATTAAAATGAATAATTTAAAAACTAATTGAAATGTTTAGAATCTTATAATTTAAAAAATAACCATAAAGATTAAAGATGTTAGAAATATATACCGACACTATTTATCTAGAAGTTCGCATTTCTATACCATTGTTCGCTCTCTTCCGCACCATCTGAATTCGAATTAGCCTCGCCCCCGTGCCGCACCTCAGTACCGCTCTCTTCAGTGTTGGCTTCGGGTGATGATTGTTGTTGAGGCAGATGTTGCGTGCGCTCTTCAGCATCAATCCAGTCTTTTAAGCACACAAGTCTCTCAAAGACATGTGCACCCAACTTACTGCGTTTATCAGAGAGGATCCTGTTCGCCGAACTAAAACAACTTTCAGAAGGGACAGTTGACACCGGCACGGCAAATACATCACGGGCCATCATCGCCAGGATTGGAAAGATCCTTGCATGCCTCCTCCACCACGCAACAACGTCAACAGTTTCAGATTCATTGAACATCGCCATATAGCTCAATATCTCGTTTGTGGATGTGTGCGGTTGGCTCTTCGACTGGAAATCTGCTAACAATCCACCACTGCTAGTGCTCCTAGAAGTGAAACTATTAAAAAAAAAAAATTAGCCGACAAATAATGTAGATATTATAAATAATAAATATTAAAAATACATGTATATTTATATTTATACCTAGGGCCAGCTTGGGACGAAGACGGGTTCTGATTGCCATTCATTCTTGAGCTGTATATGTGAAACATCTCATCGAACTTCGAATCCACGTATGCCTCCACCCCGGTGTTGTCTAAATGTAGATAATCTTTGTACCTTTCAATAAATTTGACCGTGTAATACTTCTTGTATGCCGGGTGGAGGCAGTTTGCGATAACGGCCAGGAGGGGTACATCTTCCCAATATTTTAGGAATTTTTGTTTCATGACATGTACAATTGGTGTGAGAGATTTATCATTGATTTCAGCTCGTTCCAAATCATTATATACCTTGGAGATGTAATAGAGATGTTCGAGCAACTTAAACGACGTTGGTGAGTACGAGCAGGATAGTTGAACGGTTGCTGTAAAGAAGGTTTTTAGGAACTCTTTAACCCTTTCTAGTTGCTCCCATTCTCGGTTGGTGAGTTCCAATGCCAATCCCTCGGGGATTGAGCCTCTTAAAGCCTCCCCTATGACAGCTCTGTAAGGAAGACATTGGTGTAACATCCTATAGGTAGAGTTCCAACGGGTATCTATATCCCAAGGTACTCTCAACTTGCTCATATTATAGTGGACACATAATCTCGCAAACCGTTGTTTTCTTTCTTGGTTCGAAACAATGTGGTTGAGAGCATCTTTAAATTTAATTATCAGTAGCTTTACAGCTTCTGTTTTAAGACCCGCCTTCACGACGAGGTTAAGTATGTGGCAAGCACACTTTTGGTGAAACATTTCACCGTTCATAATCGGGTTTAGTGACCGTTTAAAAATCTCAATGGAAGCTATGTTGTTGCTAGCATTATCGAATGAGATAGAAAAAATCTTATTATCCATATTCCTCTTAAGGTTATAATCTTCTAAAACGTCAGTAATTGATTTAAAAATTACATTTGCAGTGTGCGGGGAGTCCAACACTCGAAAACTTAATACCCTCTTTTGTAATACCCAATTATCATCCATCCAATGCCCGGTAATACAAGAGTACCCGAGTCCATGTTTACCAGCAGTCCATATATCGGAGGTAATTGAGACCTTATTGTTTTGGTATGCAAATGTAGCTTTCAGATCATCTTTTCTGTTGGTAAACTGGTTTTTTATTTCACTAGACAATTTTTTATGATGAATCCTCTTGTACAATGGTTGAGAACACCCCCGAATGACCAACCGGGCAAAACTCAGGCAACCACCCATACTTATTGGTTGTTCTTTATGGATAATGTACCGAGCCAATTCACTAAGCATTTTTGATTCATCAAATTTTGAGTTGGTTCTGGTACCATCCGCGTTCAATAGGGTTTGGATTTGTCTCCGTCCAACATTTTCACTTGATTGTTCACCCTTTTTATTGTGCATTTCGGTATGTCTCTTAAAGCTATTCATACCGTCCTTTTTTTTATACACATAAGTCTTGGGACAGTCCTTTACCTTACATTGTAGATATTGCATAGTGCCCTCCTCATCTCTTGTCCAATCATAGTATTTCAACCACGGTTTATTGTATTCGGGCCATCTTTTCGCCTTCTTTCCTGCTGGTTGTTGGGGCACTTCTTCTGTCAAAGGAGGGACATCTTCTTCTTGAATTTCATGGAGACTTGTCGGAGGAGTACCTCCTATAGGGGCAGTGTCCGTGAATTGACTCGATGCTACAGAAGAAGTGCCTCCCTGTGCATACGGTGGTATCGGTTGATGTGCTTCTTGTGGAATAAACATGTTTGGATCATTTGAAGTATAATACGGTGCGGTCATTTGAGGGGGTTGTTGACAATTTAAATCTAGTATTTGGTCCCTTCTTTGATAATTATGTGGATAATTGGGTTGATAATTTTGTTGATAATTTTGTGGATTTTGTGGCATAGCGGGGCTAAAAAATTCGGTCGAAATTCTTTGGATTTGTTCTTCCACCGATTCGCGATGAGGAGTTGCCAATTTTTAAACCTATTCAAAAATAAAATATAACATTTTCTAAAATAAAATATAACATATTCTAAAATAAATCTAATTACTTCACATTTCAAAAAAATAAATCTAACTTAATTTTTTTAACCAATTAAAAATAAATCCGAATTTCAAAATAAATTCTAACATATTCTAAAATAAATCTAATTACTTCACATTTCAAAAAAATAAATCTAACCTATTTTTTTTAACCTATTAAAAATAAATCCGAATTTCAACATAAATTCTAACATATTCTAAAATAAATCTAATTACTTCACATTTCAAAAAAATAAATCTAACTTATTTTTTTTAACCGATTAAAAATAAATCCGAATTTCAAAATAAATTCTAACATATTCTAAAATAAATCTAATTACTTCACATTTCAAAAAAAATAAATCTAACCTATTTTTTTTAACCAATTAAAAATAAATCCGAATTTCAACATAAATTCTAACATATTCTAAAATAAATCTAATTACTTCACATTTCAAAAAAATAAATCTAACCTATTTTTTTTAACCTATTAAAAATAAATCCGAATTTCAAAATAAATTCTAACATATTCTAAAATAAATCTAATTACTTCACATTTCAAAAAAATAAATCTAACCTATTTTTTTAACCTATTAAAAATAAATCCGAATTTCAAAATAAATTCTAACATATTCTAAAATAAATCTAATTACTTCACATTTCAAAAAAATAAATCTAACCTCTTTTTTTTAACCTATTAAAAATAAATCCGAATTTCAAAATAAATTCTAACATATTCTAAAATAAATCTAATTACTTCACATTTCAAAAAAATAAATCCAACCTATTTTTTTTAACCTATTAAAAATAAATCCGAATTTCAACATAAATTCTAACATATTCTAAAATAAATCTAATTACTTCACATTTCCAAAAAAACAAATCTAACCTATTTTTTTAACCTATTAAAAATAAATCCGAATTTCAAAATAAAATCTAACATATTCTAAAATACATCTAATTACTTCACATTTCCAAAAAAACAAATCTAACCTATTTTTTTAACCTATTAAAAATAAATCCGAATTTCAAAATAAAATCTAATATATTCTAAAATAAATCTAATTACTTCACATTTTCAAGAATAAATCTAATTGCTACTGCAAATTAAATTTAATTACTTAACAATTACTACAAATTACTATAAAATAAATCTAATTATCTAGAACTTACTACAAAATAAATATAATTATCTAACAATTACTACAAATTATTATAAAATAAATGTACCTTCAAATTTGTAGAACGATTTTGTAGAACGAATATCGTGGGACTTTGAAAAACCTTCGTAATTCCGTTTGCGGATTTGTAGAACGATTTAAATTTACAACTATATTTTTTTTAACAATAAATTTAAATTTTGAGAATGAGTGATTGGAAATATTATGAGAATATGAGATATTGAGATGTGAAAAAAATATGAGGGATTGGGGTATATTTAAAGAGGTTTTGTTTGGGGGGAATGAATTTTGAAAGTTTTGAAAATAATAGGAAACCGTTGTTGTCTGTGCCTCTGTGGATTTGAAATTGAAAATGTTAATTAAATCCTATCCATTCAAAGTTTTTCATGCACAAATCTAAATAAAAATATTTTTACAAGTGCGGATCTTGATAAATATCAATGGCTTAGATTAAATAAACATTGAAAGGACTTAAAGTTTTGTTTTGGCACTTGGCAGTGGGGGTCCGTGGGTGGGGGGGGGGGGGGGGGGGCGGGTATGGATTTCAAATTTGAATTTTCAGAATTTTCGGGAAAAAAAAAAAAAATTAGGCACAGGCGCACGGGCACGGGCGCACGGGCAAGGCACGGGCACGGGCGCACGGGCGTACGGGCGTTGAGGGCCGGGCACTCACGGGCAGGGAAAAAAAAACGGGTCCGGCCCGTTTAACGCCCGTGCCCGTGTGCCCGTGAGTGCCCGTGGCACGGGCACGGGCAGGGCACGCCCCCGGGGGCATTATTAGAACACTAATTATACCTTTACATACTTAATTATTATTATAATACTAAGCTACATCTTTTTATTCGACGAAAATTCAATCATTTGACTGTATTTTTATATTAGATGTACTATTTCTAACAAAACATTTTTTTTCTTTTAAATACTTAGCTATAATTTAACTCTCATACTTGTACAATTATAATTCTTATGGAAGACCATTTATGAGCTTAATTAATTTGTTTTAGTGCGCATTCAACTTTTATGCATACTTATCATAGTATACGTTTAAATTAATAAATATTAAATTTTATAAGGTAAGACAATATTTTTTTAATAATTGATCTAATTGAGCATTTGTGATGCTAATATTGGATCATAATTTAATCTTCAGCTTATACATTTAACGTAAACTAACATTTTAATCTACACAAAAATAAAAGTTAGGAATATTATATGTATCTCCAAGTTTTTACTCCATGAACTCTCCCAATTTCTCTTTCCGAACTTTCTAAAAAAATGAGTAATTAGTGTGCGTTGTGCAACAGTCAAATATGTATTGGTGCAATATATAAGTATGCATTTAGACTATTTGGATAATAAATCTGAAAAATTAAGATAATTGTTGACGGCTATCAAAATCAGGTTGACTTGGTCAAAATCACGTGACAGTTGTCAGTAGTTATATCTTCAATGAAATATATATGTAAGTATATATATCGTCATAATGAGCGCATGTATGCATTGATACAATTAATAATGTGCATTAGAAGATATACGAAAAATTTATACGGGTATTTAAGTGGTGAGTTCACACATAATGGTTATTAGTAGTCTCACAAATAAACATTTTTTTAAGTAAAGATTGGAGGTCAAGTTATCTAATTATTTAATATATTTGTTATTATCATAAATAATTTCTTCTATTTTAATTTCAAACTCATGATCTTTCATACAAAAATTATTTGTTTTAGTCACTAGACCGAAGACTAGTTCTTTTCACAAATAAATATTAAAATATAATATATAAAAGTTTAAACATGTGCTACGATTATTTAATAAATTATTAGGTAAGGAACGTAACTAGAAAGTAACTGTATTGTACGTGGAATTCCAAATTGTGATATTTGAAGAGAGTAGATATATATATATATATATATATATATACAGGAGTAGAACTATGGTGCTCCTAGGAGTATCAAGCTTCTTTGTACTCTTAATTCTAAAATCTATCAGATTAACTTCGAACGATGAATCCAAACAGTTGAAATCCTTCTACCTGAGTGATGCGTCTACATGTGAAAATTTTAAAGTTTCGAATTAATTTATTATAAAGTCAAGTGGTCAAAAAGCTTTCGAAAAATGAATGCATTAAAATTAATTTAGAAACCTTCTAATTTTGACCACTTGACTTTATACTAAATTAATTCAAACTTTAAAATTTTCACATGTAGACGCATCACTCATAAGATAGAAGGATTTCAACGGTTTGGATTCGTCGTTCGAAGTTAATCCGATATATTTTAGAATTAAGAGTACAAAAAAACTTGATACTCCTAGAAGCACCCTAGTTCTGCTTTATATACAAACTCATTTGTCCACATTTATTTGCTAGTTGCTTTATTTTAATCAAAATCCCAATCAGCTCAAGTACAAAAAATACCAGTGGCAAGCAGCAAAGCGATATTTTATATTTGTTATCTTTCGGCATACTGGGCCCATGACAACTAAGTGCTAACCATTCAATTAATCTACCATCAGAACTCAGAAGCCAATCAGCAACTTTGACTGCCCAAGGGATTATTATAACAAAAAAAATGAAAAAAACTTTAGTTCCTTTGACTACTTGTTCCACCAAGGCAACTTCTCACTTTCCCTATCGGTTCTACATCTCTATATATAAGTACATCGATCAATTCTAATAATATCATCTCTTACCATTCCATCTTCAAAAATTAATACAGCGCATCAAACTCTGAGTCGTCTCTCCATTAAAATGGTTTTTCAAGAAATTTTCTCTGCCCCACCTCACACCATGACCCAAGAAGACTATCTCTCTCTCTGTCTTCTGCTTCTCAACCGAAGCCAAAAACATGGCCAAAATATTACAACAAATTATCACCAAAACATACCATCCAAACTCCATTTTAAATGCTCTATTTGTGGAAAAGCTTTCTCTTCTTACCAAGCTCTAGGCGGTCACAAGTCAAGTCACCGCCGACCAATGCATCCTGGCCAAATTCAAACATTAAAAATAGCACCTGATAACTTAAATGAAAATATAGGCTCAGGCGGTGGTAAAGGAGCTCATAGGTGCAATGTGTGTCACAAGAGCTTTGCGACTGGACAGGCACTTGGCGGTCATAAGCGATGTCATTACTGGGAAGGGTCAATGTCCGCATCAGGATCTGGATCAGCTTCAACTCTGACGACTTGTACTGCTAGAGATTTTGATCTGAACATGCCACCGAGAGGAGGATGGGGTGAAGAGGAGGAAGTTGTGAGCCCGTTGCCTGTTAAGAAGCGACGGCTCATCTGATCATTGAACTGATCAAGTTTTTGTATTTATCTCTTTGTTTTTTTATTAGTGATTCTTTGATTTATTTCCTCCTGTATTGGGAGTGGATTGCGATTGTTCATTGGTTTTTAGACAAGGTAGGTTATAAAGTTCTCATGTTCTTTGATAATTTTCATTTTTTTTTTCATTTTTCTTGTAAAAGAAATTCCTAGTTAGAGGCTCTTGTTGTGTACTAATGCGAATTTGTTAATATATTTCATATTCACTGGTTGAATCCATTTCGTTAACAAGTTTGAATCTTAAGTTGAATCGAACTAGCAGTCAAGTGATAAAGTGGCTTGCCAGAAAGACTTTTCAAATGGCTCAGCTTAGAATTATATGCATAATTTATGATGTATTATATATAGTTGTGATATCTTAATCATAAATATGACCGTATATAAAAATTCATGTGTTTTGGTAAAAAAAAAAAATTTAAAAGAGGCAAAGTGATCATTTCATTGCTGAAAGAGTTAAATACAAAAACCAGTTAGTCAGCAGAGTTGGACTGAGAACCTCAATCATAGTAGGAGGAGCAATGTTCAGAGCAACATAACATGCATAACAGCCAATAAATGTACCAAGAGAGCGAGACAACTAATTTCCAAAAGTACTCTAAAGTTGAAATAACTAAGCCAAATATTAAAGTGCCGGGTATATTATCTAAACACAAAAATTAGAGTTGTTTGTTCTGTTGAATGTAATCCAAGTCAGTAGGGCATAGAAGGTGCAAATTAGAAGCAACGTATTTTGTATTTTTAGTAGCAGGTTTATGTGGTTTGTCAAAAATAGAGAGCACGTTCTCTAGTTAGAGCTATACAGGGAATAGTTTAGAAAGGGTAGTTTCTATATTTAGTTTGTCATGTAGTGGGTTGGTTATAGGCTAATTATAGCAGTGCTGTCATGAAGTTAGTGGTGCTAAATTAGGATATGCTCCATGTTAAATAGCATGTCTTGTATCTGTTTTATTAATAAATTAAGTTGAGTGGAAAACAAATCAATTTCTGTGTGTGTTCTGTTTTTTACCGAATAATTCCCAACAAAAGTGGTATCAGAGCCAAAGGTGAGAGATCAAAGCAGATCCGACCATGGCAGAGAACATGAACATTTCGAATCCCTCGATTCCGCTGTTCAAGGGAGACAACTATGAGTTCTGGAGCATCAAGATACGAACTTTGCTCAAGTCGCAAGGCCTATGGGAATTGGTGGAGAAGGGAGCACCGGCCCCTGATCCCACACCAACAGAAACAGTGAAGCGTGATGCGAAGGCGCTGTTCTTCATTCAACAAGCCGTTGCTGACACGGTGTTCACAAAGATCGCAGCAGCGACATCAGCAAATGAGGCATGGACAACCCTAAAAACCGCCTTCCGAGGAAATACGAAAGTTCTCGAGATAAGGCTACAAGGCTTGAGAAGAGAGTTCGAGACGTTGAACATGAGTCAAGGCGAATCTGTTCAAGCGTTTCTCACAAGAGTCACATCCACCGTCAACCAAATCAAGAGTTGTGGCGAGGATCTTATAGAAAAGATCGTGGTTATGAAGATGCTCCGTAGCCTTACAGCAAAATTCGACCATGTCGTGGCAGCAATCGAAGAGTCAAAGGATCTGTCCACATACTCTTTCGATGGGTTGATGGGTTCGCTGCAAGCCCATGAAGTCCGACTTCTCAGATCGGAAGAGAAGGACGATTCTAAGGCGTTCCTCACCAAAGGCAACTCAAGTAGAGGAAGAGGTCGCAGCGGTAGAGGTCGTGGAAGAGGCACGAGCAATGGAGACAACCGTCAACAACAAACAACAAAGAAGGATATTGAGTGCTATTATTGCCACAAGTTCGGCCACGTCAAGGCAGATTGCTACAAGAAGAAGAGGGAAGACGGACAAGGCAAGCAAGGCGTTGAATGCCACTATTGTCACAGAATCGGCCATGTGCAGGCTGATTGCTACAAGAAGAAGCGTGAGGAAGAGCTAGCCAATGTTGTACAGGAGAAAGGCACTGAAACCATGCTCTTCATGACTAAAACCGACGAGAAATCAGACGCAAGTCAAGTTTGGTTCCTGGACAGCAGGTGTTCTAATCACATGTCCGGTTACAAGTATCTCTTCGAAGAATTGGATGAGTCATACAAGAAGCCTGTGAAACTCGGCAACGACAAACAAATACAAGTTGAAGGTATCGGCAAGGTGGATGTCCAAACTGCAAACAATACAAGGTATATACACAATGTATACTACATCCCGTAACTTTCACAAAACCTCCTAAGCATCGGCCAAATGATGGACATTGGGTATGCGATCAAATTTGAAGGCAACACTTGTAAAGTTGAGGAGTTATCAACAAAGCATGTGATGGCAACCATTCAGAAGACACAAAATAACTTGTTTCCATTGGAAATTAAAGAGGTTGATGATACTGCACTTGCAGTTATGGAACCTAATCAAAGCAGATTATGGCATCTAAGGTATGGGCATTTAAATATTAATGGTTTGAAATTGCTAAACCAGAAAAATATGGTGATAGGCCTACCAGAGATAGAGGATGTTGGGTTATGTGAAGGGTGTATTCTTGGCAAACAATCAAAATTATCATTTCCGAAGGATCAATCTCTCCGTGCAACTCGAGTACTTGAATTGGTGCATACTGACCTATGTGGCCCCATGGAGTGTTCAATGGGAGGAAGTAAATATTTCATGTTGTTCATCGACGATTTCAGTAGAATGACATGGGTATTCTTCATTACCTATAAAAGCGAAGCATTTAAGATGTTCAAGAAGTTCAAAGCCATGACTGAAACACAAACAGGCATGAAACTGAAAGTGTTAAGATCTGATCGGGGAGGTGAGTATCAATCAACCGAATTCAAGCAATTTTGTGAACAAGAAGGCATCTTGCAGCAACTAACCACACCCTACACCCCTGAGCAAAACGGTGTAGCCGAGCGAAAGAACCGAACTATTGTTGAGTTGGCAAGAAGCATGCTGAAATCAAAAGACATGCCGAATTTTTTTTGGGCAGAAGCTGTAGCCACTGCAGTTTACATCCTCAACCTTTCACCGACAAAGGCAGTCATGAACAAAACTCCGTATGAGGCATGGTTCAAAAGGAAACCTGCTGTGAGTCACTTACGAGTCTTTGGATGCATTGCTTACACTCTTATCAATTTGCACAACCGAAAGAAGTTGGATGCCAAATCTGAAAAGTGCATATTCATTGGGTACTGTATTCAATCGAAGGGATATCGACTCTACAACCCTGAAACAAAGAAGACAATTGTCAGCCGTAACGTGATGTTCGACGAGAATACGAGTTGGAGATGGAACTTGGAAGGTGTTGAAGTACCGACTACTTTACAATACGAGGAGGATGAGGACAGCAAGCAGCCTCAACTTGAAACAAACATAAATGATGACATATCAACACCATTACAAGTTCATACAAGAAGAGGCAACCAACAGCCAGAAACAAACATAAATGATGACATACCAACACCATTAAAGTTTATGCAAGAAGAGGCAACCAAACGCCACAGCAAAAGACCAAAACCTTGCAAGAATTATATACAACAACACAAGCACTTTTGGTGACTGATCTCGAGTGTTTTGAAGAAGCTGTTGAAAAGGAAGAATGGGTTACAGCGATGAAAGAAGAAATGCGAGCAATCGAGGAGAACAATACTTGGAAGTTAGTTGAACTGCCAAAGGATCACAAGGAAATCGGGATCAAATGGGTCTACAAAACAAAGCTCGGTCCAGATGGGAAGGTGCTCAAATACAAGGCAAGATTAGTTGTGAAAGGCTATGCACAAAGGCAGGGAATTGACTACAATGAAACATTCTCCCCTGTTGCGAGGTTTGAAACTGTTAGACTCTTGTTAGCACTAGGTGTCCAATTAAAGCAACCGGTCTTTCAACTTGATGTTAAGTCTGCTTCTTGAATGGAGAACTAATTGAAGAGGTGTATGTCGAGCAACCTGAAGGCTTCAAAATCAAAGGCAAAGAAAACTGGGTGTATCGGCTCTACAAGGCACTTTATGGCTTGAAGCAAGCCCCACGAGCGTGGTATAGCAAGGTAGATGAATGCTTTCAGACCTTGGGGTTCACAAGAAGCAAGAATGAGCCAAATCTCTACATTAAACATAACCAAAGTCTGCTGGTTGTTTGTTTATATGTTGATGATATGATCTATTTCGGTACAGATCAAGGAATGGTTCAAACATTTAAAGAACAAATGATGAGTATGTTCAAGATGACAGATTTGGGTAGGATGCACTACTTCCTAGGGCTAGAGATTGAACAAGAAATAGGTCATATGTTCATTTCTCAAAGGAAGTATGCCAAAGATCTAGTCGAGAAGTTCGGAATGAAAGGATGCAATCCCATGCAAACACCATCTAATGTCAACGAAAAACTCACAGCAGAGGATGGCACAAGACATACTGATGCAACACGATTCCGGAGTTTGGTTGGAGGCTTGATGTATTTGACACACACACGTCCCGACATCTCACACTCAGTTGGGGTCATCTCGAGGTTCATGCAAACACCGACCAAACAGCACATGGGAGCAGCAAGAAGGATATTAAGGTATATTGCAGGAACAACGAGCTATGGCTTGTGGTACAAATCTGTGGAGAATCCAAGCTTAATTGGATATAGTGATAGTGATTGGGCAGGGAGCCTCGACGATAGAAGGAGCACATCCGGGCAAGTGTTCTTCTATGGTGACAATGCAATTTGCTGGAATTCGAAGAAGCAGTCAACTATTGCACTTTCCACAGCAGAAGCAGAGTACAATGCTGTGACTTCAGCTGCATGTCAAGGTGTATGGCTTAGACGCATGCTAGAAGAGTTAAATTGCAAGCAAAACGGAGCAACAATAATACTATGCGACAACCAGTCAACGATAGCAATGAGCAAAAATCTGGTGTTTCATAGTCGTATGAAGCATATTGATATGAGGCAACACTTCATCCGACAGTTGGTTGAGCAAAAGGAAATCAAATTGGAGTATGTCAATACTAATGAACAAGTTGCAGATGTAATGACCAAGGCTCTTGCAAGAGAGAAGTTTGTTTGGTGTCGAAGAATAATGGACGTAGATGACTTTGGATTAAGGGGGAGTGTTGAATGTAATCCAAGTCAGCAGGGCATAGAAGGTGCAAATTAGAAGCAACGTATTTTGTATTTTTAGTAGCAGGTTTATGTGGTTTGTCAAAAATAGAGAGCACGTTCTCTAGTTAGAGCTATACAGGGAATAGTTTAGAAAGGGTAGTTTCTATATTTAGTTTGTCATGTAGTGGGTTGGTTATAAGCTAATTATAGCAGTGCTGTCATGAAGTTAGTGGGTGCTAAATTAGGATATGCTCCATGTTAAATAGCGTGTCTTGTATCTGTTTTATTAATAAATTAAGTTGAGTGGAAAACAAATCAATTTCTGTGTGTGTTCTGTTTTTTATCGAATAATTCCCAACATGTTCTTCATTCTGTGGCTGAAGCTCCTGTGGGAGGTTGATACACCACAATCTTTAGAGACATGAACTGATTCAAAGGGATAACATCCTCAAGCACTGGCATCTACTCTCCTACAGAAGCCTGAACTTTCTTCTTGAGGTTCCCTGTCTAGTACAACACTAGTGATTTGATTAGTAATATCAAAGATCTAATAGTTTTAATAGTTGTTGTTAAAACAAATATCATTTTTGTGTTTCCACACAGTCCAAAACAAGGCACTAAAAACAATTAAGAAACCAAACCTATGTACTCCAGATAATTGCAAAACAAATTGAACAATATCATCAAAACTCTCCTAATTGTGCATGATATCCTGAGTCTTGCCTGACCAAAACAATATCTGTTGTGCTAAGAGGCATTTCAAACAAAAGGTGAGAAATAGATTCATAACCAGTACAAAACAGACAAGTTTGTGTGCCATTCCACTTTGATTTTTTTAAATAGAACTGTTTTTAAAAAAAAATTAACTAAACAAGCACCATTTGCCTGAAAGTTATGAAAATAGCATCCACCGATCCACAGGATCGGTGTAGCATATAGTCTTACTCCACCGATCCTATAGATCGGTGGAGCTAATTTTTCACCCGGCTAAAAACTGCGCTGTAGAAAATTTCACATATAAGCCTCCACCAATCCATCGGTGGAGCTGGACTTTCAAAATGAAGCTGAGACAACGACTTGAAAATATTAGTAAATTGAATAGAGAAAGTTGAGCCAATGGAGTCTAGGGTACTGTTCATTAGGGTACTATTAAGTGCTAGGGTATTATTAACTAGGTTTTGCTTTTTGAACTAGGCGTTCAGTTCAATGAATAGTTGTTAGTAAATTTTTTTGATGAAAGTTCAGCTCCACCGATCTAGTGGATCGGTGGAGGCCTATTATGTGTGATATTTTCTATGGAGCAGTTTTTAGACGGGTGGAAAATTAGCTCCACTGATCCACTGCATCATTCTAATATCTGTGCTGGTTGCTTTAATATCCTTGCGCACAGATTTTAAAGTGGATCGGACGGTAGAAACCACCCATCGAACTAAATTTGGTCCGATGGGCATGGGACACCCCCCCTCTCCCTGTTATTCCTATTCCTACCGTCCAAAGTTTTTCACGCACGAACCTCAAGCAAGTTCTTTTTTTATGTGAAAATTTCAACAAAGATCAACGGATGAAAAAACCACGCCTTTACAAGTCTCAGAGACTCGAGAGTACTTTTACCAGGAACACGACCTAATTTCAAAAAAAAAAAAAATACTTGGATCTTGAATTAAAATAAAAAGAAATTACCTTCAAGTTGGACCCATAATTCAATGATTATCAATTTTTGTTTTGGGATAATAGCTACAAAATAATGCAATAAATTAAGAAAAACCGAATCTTATGTCCGTATTAAACAACATTAGCTACTATGTGCTTTGAAGAAAGTAGATATATACAGAATCCCAATCAGCTCAAGTACATAAATTACAAGTGGGCAAGCCGCAAAGCGATTCTTTAATTTTTCTTTTCGCATCCTGGCCAAGCAAATTTACCATTGGACCTAGCTCGATCCCATCACAAGCCAACACCTTTGACTACCTACGGGATTATTATAACAAAAAAATGAAAAGTTCCTTTGACTACTTGTTCCACCAAGGCAACAACTTCTCACTTTCCTTATCGGTTCTGCTCCTCTATAAGTACATCAATTCTAATAATATCGATCATCTCATTAATTCCAACATATCATCTCTTATCATTTCAATTTCATCTTCAAATATATATAATTAAAGCATCAAACTAGATCTGAGTCTCTCCATTAAAATGGTTTCTCAACAGATTCTCTCAAGCCCACCACACACCATGACGCAAGAAGACTATCTCTCTCTTTGCCTTCTACTTCTTAACCGAAGCCAAAAACATGGTCAAAATATTACTACAAATTATCACCAAAACACATCATCCAAACTCAATTTCAAATGCTCCATTTGTGGAAAAGGTTTCTCTTCTTACCAAGCTTTAGGTGGTCACAAGTAGGGCTGTCCAAAAAGCTCGTAAGCTCGTGGCTCGCTCGCGACTCACATTGGCTCGATCGGTAACAGCTCGTTCGATAGTGGACCGAGCTGTTAACGAGCTGGCTCGCTAACAGCTTGGGCCAAAATTAACGAGCTGAGCTTTTGCCCAGCTCGGCTCGCCAGCTCGGCTCGCCAGCTCGCGAGCTAGCTCGGCTAGGCATCAATTTGTGAATTTGTATGAATTTGTGTGTATTTTATACTGTCAAGCTTGATCCAGCTTGGTTCAGCTCGGTCCAAAAATGTTTGTAAAATTTATTTTCTTCTTAAAACAAAGTCTAACCAAACCCAGTGAGCCAGCTCGTGACTCGCGAGCCACCTCGTGAGCTGGCTCATCACGAGTTTGAGCTGAGATTTTAGCTCGCGAGCTGTTAACGAGCTGGCTCGCTAACAGCTCGGTCCAGAATTAACGAGCTGAGCTTTTGCCCAGCTCAGCTCGAGCCAGCTCATTTACAGCCCTAGTCACAAGTCAAGTCACCGCCGACCAATGCATCCTGGCCAAATTGAAACGATAAAAATGGCACCTGGTAACTTGAATGATAATACGGGTTCAGATGGCAGTAAAGGAGCTCACAGGTGCAATGTGTGTCACAAGAGCTTTGGGACTGGACAAGCACTTGGCGGTCATAAGCGATGTCATTACTGGGAAGGCTCGATGTCCACATCGGTGACGTCGGTATCAGGATCTGGATCAGCTTCAACTCTGACAACTTGTACTGTTAGAGATTTTGATCTGAACATGCCACCGAGAGGAGGATGGGGTGAAGAGGAGGAAGTTGTGAGCCCATTGCCTGTTAAGAAGCGACGGCTCATCTGATTGAACTGATCAAGTTTTTGTATTTATGTTTATGATCCCTTTGTTTTTTTATTAGTGATTCTTTGACTTATTTCCTCCTGGATTGGGAGTGGATGGCGATTGTTCATTGGTTTCTATAGTTAGGAAAGGTAGGTTATACAACTCTCAAGTTCTTTCATAATTTTAAAAAAAAAACCATTTATTTTGTAAAGAGAATTATTATTTATTAGTTACAGGGCCCTTTGTCGGGTACGTACTAATGCGAATTTGTTATATTTCATATTCATTGGTTGAATCCATTTCGTTAATAAGTTTGAATCTTTAAGTTGAATCCAACAAGCAGCTTAAGTAATAAAGCTGCTAGAAAGACTTTCTAATTGGCTCAGCTTGAAATTATATGCCTAATTTATGATGTATGATCTCTTTGATTTCTTAAAAAAAAAATATTATAAACATGTAGAGGACAAATATCAATAGTTATCTGACAAATTAACTTTGGTGATATTTGAATCTTAAATAAATGTATGAGAATGTAGAGGATATATATATATTGCATTTTATTGAGCTGTTTTGGTGATGTTTTAGTACTAAATGTGACTTTAGCTCATTAAAAACATCAACAAACGCACAATAAGCTTCAAATGCATTTTCGAAGAAGTATATGCTTAATTTCTGATGGATCTCTTTGATTTATGAAGAAAAAAATTTATAAGCCTATTATTTTGAAAGTTATTTAGCAGTTTTGGAGATATTTGAATAATAAATGGGACCATAATTCATTAAAAAGTAAAAACATAAAAAAACACACACACAATACTGTATAAATGCATTTAAGATGATTTTTTTTTTGTCATTTTAGATGAGTTGTATGCATGATTTCTGATGTATCTCTTTGATTTTCGGAATAATAAATTTATGAGCTTGTAAATGACATATATGTACTAGATGTTATTTGACAGTTTGGTGATAAATGTATCATAAATGTGACAAGAATTCACTAAAATCACAAATGAGTCTGAAAGAACAAGATAACGATTGACATTTATCAAAGTGCATTTGTTTTGGTCAAAATCATGTGACATGACGACAATTATGTAAAAAAAAATATAAATATGTATTGGTGCAATAAGCATGTATATGTGTCGGTACAATTGACAGTGTTGGGGATGATAACTGATAAGATGTGTTAAAACTTAAAAGTTTACTAGTATGATTAGGAGATGAGTTCACGAAGGACTGTTATGAAAAAATTAATACTATTTTGTTTAAATTTTAATCACAAGGAATATAATAAAATATACTATAAATATATAAATTTAAAGTTCAAATGTGTTACAATTAATTGTTTAATAAATAATTACATTAAGAACGTAATTAAATAGTGACTGTATTGTGGAATTCTGGCCTACTTGTGATCTTTGAAGAGATTAAGTAGATATATACAGACTCATTTCTCAAAATTTATCTGCTAGTTGCTTTATTTTAATCAAAATCCCACTCAGCAATTAACCAAGTGGGCAAGCCGCAAAGCGATGTTTTATTTTTTTATTTTAGCATATAATATAATGGCCAAGCAAATTAACCAGTTCCAGTTTTCGACCTCCCATCGCAAGCCAACACCTTTGACTGCCTACGGGATTATTATAACAAAAAAGAAAAAGGAAAAAAAGTTCCTTTGACTGCTTAATTGTTCTACCAAAGAATAGGAAACTACTACTCACTTTCGCTATCGGTTCTACTCCTCTACAAGTACCTCAATTCTAATAATATCATCCCGTTAATATTCCTACATTAATTTCATCTCTTACAATCTCATCTTTAAAACAACATATATATCAAGCTCTTCGTCTCCACTAAAATGGTTTCTCAAGTAGTTCTCTCAGCCCCACCTCACACCATGTCCCAAGAAGATTATCTCTCTCTCTGCCTTCTCCTTCTCAACCGAAGCCAGAAACATGATCTATATACAACAAATGATCACCAAAACATACCATCCAAACTCAATTTCAAATGCTCCACTTGTGGAAAAGGTTTCTCTTCTTACCAAGCTCTAGGTGGTCACAAGTCAAGTCACCGCCGACCAATGCATCCTGGCCAAATTGAAACAATCAAAATAGCACCTGGTAATGACAATACAGGATCAGGAGGTGGTAAAGGAGCTCATAGGTGCAATGTGTGTCACAGGAGTTTTGCGACTGGACAGGCACTTGGTGGTCACAAGCGATGTCACTACTGGGAAGAGTCCTCGGTGTCGGTATCAGGATCTGGTTCGGCTTCAACTTTGACAGCTTGTGTTAGAGATTTTGATCTGAATATGCCAGCAAAAGGAGGATGGGGTGAAGAGGAAGAAGTTATGAGCCCGTTACCCGTTAAGAAGCGACGGCTCATCTGATTGAACTCAAGCTTTTGTATTTATGTTTATGATCTATTTGTTTTTTTTTTTTTAATTAGTGATTCTTTGATTTATTCCCTCCCGGATTGGGAGTGGATGCGAATTTCTTTGGTTTTTAGTTAAAAAAGAAAAAAGGTTTTCCTAGTTAGAGGCCCTTAATTTGTCGGGTAACTAATGCGAATTGGTTAGTATTTCTAATGGTATGTCTTCATAATAACAACAAATTAATACGAAGTATGATTCATATTCATTGGTTGAATAATATATCCATTTCGTTAACAAGTTCAAAATTAAATATTAAGTTGAATTGAACTAGCAGCTTAATTAATGATAGACCTGATTGAAAAATCTTTTCAAATGAATAATCAGCTTAATTAGAATCCTTGTTTCATTTTTCTCCATGAAGGAACTAATTATTGCAACCAATTATTGAGGCGTATTTGGTAAATGCGAGTTGGAAATGCCTAGTGAGAACTGTCCAATTAATCTGCATCAATTAATATTGGAGCGCACTTGGTCGCGCTAATGTTTGAGTTGTTCACGTAAATCTTGATGTGGATCGAACAACGTTGAGCTGATATATATGCGATGTCCATAAAATCGTCCTAGATTAGATGAAAGACGTGTACTTGCCCAGAAAAATCTCCAAATGTTGAATAAATAACTTCGTACATTTCCTCTTATTCCCTTGTACTCTGGTTTCTGCTTTCCCTATTTTTCTTCTTTACACAACAATTAATAATCAAAATTTTGAGTATTTTGTAAATCTCTTCAAATGAATTCTTCTAATCATTCTCATTTCTAATTGTAACAAATCAACTCAAATGAACTGATTTTACAGAAGATAGGTTTAGATCAGAGCCTAACCGAACCGGGTGATGATTTTAACATAACTATATTTTTTATTAACACAATAATTTCAAAATTTTCAAGTATATAGACAATTTTATCCCTAATTTATTGTTGTAATAGCTTGCCTTATTTGATTATGAAATCAACACTTTCTTTATTTTAATAATTATAATTCACTTTATTTCCCAAATCAAAACATCTCCCTCTAAATGTATTTCTTTCCTAAAAAATGGAACACAAAAAATTAAAAGTCATAATTAACGAGATGAAAAATCAATTTACCAATGGTACAAATAGAATTTGTTCTACATGATATGGCTGAGCATCCTATAGAGGTCACTAAAGTGTTTAGGAACCAAAACAATATTCAGGGAGCTTACTGGTAAATGTAAATGGGGAAAAAATAGAATACTGGTACGTGTATATAGGGGAAAAACTAGGATCCTGATGTACATAACTTTTTAATTTTTCTTAATCAAAATTGTTTGTGAGATAATTGCTTGCAGCCATGAAAAAAAAATAATAATTACTAGAATGTCAGTAGGGAGTATAAGATTGGATCGTGACAAACTAACAAGTCATCAAACTATTTAAGAGGAATGTATCAATACATGTATGCCAATGGTACAAATAGAAAATGTTCTCTTGTTCAGTAAGTTCATTAAAATGGGTCAAGTAAACAAATCAAATACCTTAACCAATTATGCGGCAACATAAAATTCTTGTGGAGGCACCAAAACATCAAGCAGGTGAAGCGCTGGGAAGAGATGGTTGGGATGGGATCATTGGAAGGGAGAGACCGTGAGAGAGAAAGAGACCATTGGAATTAGAAGGGAGAGTGTGAGAGAGGTGAAGCGCTGGGAAAGAGGAGAACGAACTAACGGAAACACTCCATATCTTAAAATATTACGATCGGACGATAGAGAGAATAAGGGTAAAATTGGAATTGAAGAACTCAGCGCTGAAAATCTTAATTGGTGCCCTTAGAATAGCACGCCCCTTAATGAAATACATCCGCGCATACTGAAATTATATATATTTTTCTAAAATTAAAGTGTGGGTGAGACCCCAAAAAAGGAAATAACTAATGCTAGAAATGGTGGTGCTAGTATAAATTAAGCTAACCCATAAAGACAAACCTTAAGGAAAGTGCTAATTTCCTAAAAGGATGAAGGCTACCACTACCAACAGGTAATACAACTTTTATAACTGTTTATCTGAACCGTATTGTATTCGATAAAATACTTACCTATAAAAATTTGTTAATTTAATGGGTATAAATATGGATAAGAACAAAATTGTATAGTTTATCAAGAATATGAATAAGAGTTATTTTTGCATCCACTATCTTATAGGATAATTAATAAATATTAAATGATAAATAATTTTTTTTATGTATACATATAACTTTATAAATTTTGGTTGCTATATTAAATTAATATAAACAATATTTTAGGTAATTTACAATAAATAATTTATTCAGCATTTAATATTGCTTTCTAATAGTAAAATTAATTTGTGTGGCATTTGATATGATAATTTTGAATAATAATAAGTAATGTATTTATTATTAAAATTGATATAATGAGAAAGTGTATTCATTTTGTTATAAGAAGAATGTTAACTATATTATTTTTATTTGCCGCTAGAATGAATAATTTGACTATGTAAAACTCTAGAATTTAAAAAAAAAAAAAAAAAAAAAAGGTCTATGAGATAGCTATGCTCTCTGAAAATATAATTCAGCAAGAGTTTGAATGAACTAAAACGTCCTAAAAGACCTCATATTTGTAGGAAAACTAAGAAATCAAAACAATATGAAAATTCAAGCAAACTGTTGCAACGGTGAATTCATTTTGACACTCCACAGTCAACACAGTTTAAACTTAAAACGATTTGCTAAACGCCTAAACCTTTACAATTAATGGTTTATACAAATTCCAACTTTATAGCCATCTGATTGTCAGTAAATTAGTCGTTGTCTGGAATTTTTTTTAATATCTTTTTGAAAACTTGTGGATTGAAAAAACATAAATCCACATAATAGCCGTGCCTGAGTTCATTGCAATGTTTGCTTGAACTAAGAGGTCCCGGAGTGTTATTTCCTATCACGCATATTTTATAGAATTACTTATTTTGCAATTTCCTCGTATTTTTTTATGTTGCAATGTTAATTCTAGTTACATTTAACTTGATCATTTGGGAATTCGTAATTCCTACTTTTCTAAAAAAAATATATATATAGTCATACTATTTCAATTGAAGTCATGCCATTTAAAATGAACAAACTGATCGAATTAATTCGATATGGAATTCAGAAGATTCTTTTATAAATTATATGTTCGATTTAAAAAGGTAAAATTATTTTTTTTTCGAAAAAAAGAAGTACCAACTGAATCACCTAATGGCACACAAATGGCTGTTTGCACCACGCTTGCGTCAGGAGCCTAAGGTAACTCAAATGTTGATTTAGTTTAAATCTGAACGTCCAATCTAGAATATTATAAGACTCTGTGCATTTTACTTCGAATCAAATTAGTTCAAATAATTAAACAATTAATATCGAATATTTAAATTTTAAAAACAAAAATATTAATTTGTAGTACTGACCAACTCACGCTATGTATAAGTACCGTACCCTCACTCCTTATTTATAATTGTTAGAGAAAGGTATCACTTGAAAGTTTAGAAAGGGAGTTAATTGAAGTATGTACATCTCCATTCTTATGTTAAGTACATAGATGTTCTGATCTGTCAACGGTTGTGATTAAAAAAATGAAATTTCAGATTGAATATCATCATTCTAATCTAATAATTTGCCTTTTTTTTTTTATTCTATGCATCTTTTTGATGTGTTTTTTATGTGTAGAAGTACAAATTGTATTATTTTTCTGATTGGTCCTGATTTATTTTCATTGTTTAACAGTCATTTATGAATTTTTTAATTGATTGATAATTGATTTGTCTTGTATTCTTTTCTTTCTATTTTTGTATGAGATTTTTTTATAAAAATATGTTAAAAGGATAAAATAAACATATATATCATATTGTTATTTATAAGGAACGTTATTTACATGTGGATGCAATTTATTATGTCATTTAAGAAATATTAATTGTTATTTAGTTTTAATTGTTTCTTATGAAAATATTTCATTTTGTATAAAATAAATTTTGTTCTACACGGACATGATAGTAGTATTAATTTATTTGTTTTGGTTGTTGTACACGATAGTAGTATTAATTTAATTGTGGCATTGTCCATAAATTTATTTGGGTAAGATCATCGTCACTTTGTTCATCTAGAAGCATGCTGACGTCATATTTTTCATTAGGAGCATCGCATTAGTGTCCTGATTCTCTGTTCCACCTCCACGTACTGTAATGAAAAACAATGTCCACGTTTTTGTTCATTATTCAAAATTGAAGGAAACTATTAAAAGTTGGATTTTAGTTAGTTGATAGTACGTTAGAGTCTGGAGAAGATAATTTACTTTAAACAACTTGACCATACCACCGTACATACATTGGTTAATTAAATCCAAGGCAGACTGGCAGAGGCAAGTTGATTAAGTGGGCCCTGCAAATGTATTTCCTGGAAAGAGGATTGGTGAATGGTGGCTATGTGCCATCGTAGCCTCCATTAAAAAAACATAGAAGATCTAATTAATGGATAAATGAAGCAGTCATCAACGACCATTCACAAGTCTTTGGTCACTCAATTTCATATTTTTTTTTTTATATATACTACTTGCCTTATTTTGTACCACGTGATTCATATGTTTCTGATTCTATCAAGTATCATGGGAGATGAATCTAGAGCAAGATGCTCACCTTTAGCACAATAACATTTGATATTTTATTGCATTAATTAATTACCAATGTAGACGTTAGTAGGAAATTAAACCAATGAACAAATTGAAGCATTATAGAAATCATATATATATTACCAATGCTCATCTCAGCATTCGCTTTCAATGCTCTGGACATGTATTACATTCAACATATATGAAGGGGAGACTAAATTGGGTCTAATATTTAGTTGTAACTGTTAAATTCGCATTAATATTTGTGTCTTTAATCTGCAAAAATTTGAAAATTATCTATTGAAATCTTGATATATATAGATGAAATAGCTCTTCCCTATACAATTCAGCATTCAAATATTGCATTCAAATTTTTAATAAAACAGCAATTTGCCACGAGTTAAAATATTTGGGCCAAAATTTAAGACTAACTGATTCAAATTTTGATTGAATACACAAAAAATTAGCTCAATTGCAATTGGTCATTCAATTTTTGTTTGCATCCTCATTGATTTTGAAAAGGACTGAACAGTCCATGATTGCTGCCTACGTCTACGTGCTACCACACAGTACCACTGGCTAATTTTAATTAATTTATTAAAGAAAGATAGTTTTGAAGACTTGGTTTAAAGGTTTCCAAAACCAGGTACCAAATTAAACGAACCAATTCCAATCCTTGTGCAAGCAAGAAACAACCAAGCATGTGTGCTTTGACAATTTGACCAAGACCCCTGCACCTAATTAATTAAATTATTTTCTTTAAACCTTGTGCATGATAGCTAGGCCACAGTACTTCCCACCACTTCTACATCTCCTCCTCCTCAGTCTACATTACATATGAAACGGCAATCTACTCTACTCTTTATAGTAACCTTAAATCTCTCAAAGCTAATATCAAAGAGTCTATAAATTTTACCAAAATAGTTACACCAAGATCAGCATTTCAATTAATGGCACCTCATACTGATTCTCTATCAACCTCACTTCAATTCATGACCCCAGATGACTACCTATCACTCTGCGTCCGTATTTTTTCTCAAATCCAGCCGCAAAAGATAACAAATCATCACGCAAACCATTCAAAACCGCAGTTCAAATGCTCCATCTGTGGGAAAGCTTTCTCTTCCTATCATGGGCTCGGTGGTCACAAGTCGAGCCACCGTAGACCGGTCGACCCAAATCAAATGAAACCAGCTGCAAACATGAATGTAAATATGGATTTAGTTGATGATGAACGGTTACCTCATAGGTGCAATGTATGTTACAAGAGCTTTGCGACTGGACAAGCACTCGGCGGTCACAAGAGATGCCACTACTTGGATGGGTTTCTGTCATCGGGTTCAACTTACTCCGCATCAACTTTGAGTAGTGTACGAGACTTTGATCTCAACTTACCACCAAAGAATGAGGAGGAGGAAGTTATGAAACGGCAACGACTAATATGACACGTCGCTTTAATTTCTCAATTTCTACTTTACTTCTTTTTATTCTTTCCTCATATTCTTTTATATTGTTTTCTCGCTTTTAGAGTATAAGGTAGTTTTAGTCTCCATTTTGTATTTATTGTTAACAAAAAGTTTAACAATTAAGTACAATTTAATTTGTTATAAATCTGTTTTCATCTTTTGACATTCGCGCGGTAACAATATTGTATTACACAATAATCAAATCAAAATACAGTCCTCCATCTTTCCAATCGTTCATTTTGTCAATCGCTCTTAATACAACACTCCATCTTGCCATCGCTCTTAATATGCTTAACAACAAAAAGAGAATTGTTACGATTAAAATGTTCTACTACTTGTGCTCGAAGCATTAGTGTCATCAATAAATTTACCAGCTGTTGAAAGAGACAAGCTAGAACATATCTTATTGATCTCAACAGTGCAATGTATCAAATCTAACAATATCTCTAATCAATCTGTCATTGTTTTCGATCAGCTAAACACATGCAATAATTTGCTGAGCTATATATATATATATAGAAGTATTAGAGATCATTAATTATATTATATAAGTCACGCCAATAGCAGCTAGCATCTGGTAATAGCATGTCCATTAAAACAAAACTATATATATCCTCCTAGTCCTAGTCACTAAATGGATATCATGACCTTACGCCAAGAATGCTGACCTGGCAATTTTAACCCTCTGTTATTTACCAGTTGCATGCCAGCCCCAGGGGAGGATTTTCATTTGGGTTTGGGTTTGGGTTTGGGTTTCTATACCAGCCTCAATTCAGTGCATGAGGCCCAACTACTGGGGTGCGTATCCTCTGGGATATCTCAATTTTTGACATTCTTCCAAAACTATTTAAACAGTTAAGATTTTCTCACGCAAAGTTTGAGATATCTCAGAGGATTTGAATTCCAACTACTGTAGGTACTTGACTTTTCCTACAAAAGTACAAGCCCATAATATATGGGCCTGACGCCTTGTCTCCTTGGCCCATAATAATTGTTCTATGCTAATCTGTAGATTTAAAACGGAGGTCACAATAACATTGAAATATGGAAAGCGCCAACAGGAATCTTTGCTTGATTGAGTAGCCAGGTTAGATCTCTAGTAAATCTTTCGGTGCTTTCTGATGATTAATCTCCATGTTAAGGTATTCACGAGGAAAAAATAAACAGAAGCGAAAGGGAAAAGTTGATCGAAAAGAAAATATATATATATATATTTACATTGTCAAGTTGCATAAGAAAAAGGTAGCAAGTCACGTTTGCTACCGCCTAAAAAACTGTAGGAAAGGCAAAAGAATAAATGATAAGCAATGCAAAACACCACATGAGGCACTAACACTAACACCTTAAAAGACCTCTCAAATCATTTCTTCTTTACCTCTAAATAATTCAAAGACAGCTCTTTAGCTACAGCGTGTAGTTGTAATTTTGTAATATGCAAAACTAAAAAGAATAAGCCAAAAAGGCTTAAAGCGTTTGGGTTTGGGTTTGCTAAATTTTGTGTTAGCAGCAGTGCAACATCCGGTCCCAGTTGTCCCCCTCTGTAGCTATTGTTGGTTTAGTTAGTTATTGCCACACATTTCTTTTTTCTTCTTCTTTTCTCTTCTTTCATCCATTTTTTTTTTTTTTTTTGTAAATATTTGGAGGAAAGTGTGCAAGTTTTTGTTGTATCAGTAAATTAAAATGACATGCTGTAAAACAATTTAGACCCTGGAGAACATAAGATGTGGGTCATATATATATACTCTATTACATGCAAGAAAATATCTACGGAACATATATTAAAACTATTTTATACGTAACTATCTACGGAATGTATATTTGAAGATTTAATCTATAGATTAATAGAAACAATATGAAAACCTTTTGCACATAAATATATGAAAAAATAAGAAAGATTTAATATTCTTAAAAAGTGGCGTACCGGAGCAATATCCATAAAATGTATATAAATCATATTAGTCTATTCTGTATGTATAGATTATTTTGCAATTTTGTATGACTAATTATTCCGAAATTTTTATTTATACCATGTTTAAAAAATAAAAAAATAAATCAATTAACCACTATTTCCACATAATTCAATTTCTATCACGTCCGCCAATTGAATTAACGGACTAAAAAGGGAGAGTCTGCTAATTGAATTAGTGGACATTGTCAGGGGGGTCAGCTAATTGAATTAGCAGACCCAATTTTTTTTTAACAGAAATTCATCTAACAGAGGAAAAGCAAAAAAAAAAAGTGGGTATGCCAATTCAATTGGCGGATGTATTAGAAATTGAATTATGTGAAAACAATAGTTAATTGGTTTATTTTGTGACTAATTGATTGTAATCCGTATATAATTTTAAGAAAATTAAGTCTTGATTTATAGTCATTAATTTGGAGTCTTGAGTTACAGTCATCAACAAAACCTTATAAAGATTATACTAAATATCTAGTTAATTGACCACGTAATATAATATATCGCTCGACATTAACACATCTGTCTACCAAACACTAGTTTCTTTCGTACAATACAAGTATGACTAGATTTAGGAGAGTGTTCTTTTAATTAATAAAGAAACAACTGGAAAAATAATAACTAAGATTTATTTAGCATTATCGTAACTTTCTGGTCTGGCTTTTGTATTCCAAGGGAAGAAAGTTTAATAGCCACATCTGTCCCGTGATTGCTTGAGATGTATGTATGTATTTTTTTTTAAATTGAGAAAAAGAACCAGGACAGATAAGAAACATTTATTGATGCTACATTTGAATAACTCAATGTATATATTGAACAAACAACTTCAATATAAATTAGTTTAACACGTACACTGGATTATTAATTAAGGTAGCCAGATTAGTTATTTTTAAAAACTAATTATTTGGATTTTTCATCCCAAACTACTATATTGAATCATTCAATATTCAATTTATTAGACTATTTGTACTCAATTACATATTATTTGCATGTCTAAATTAATGATCATAACATATTTCGTTTTTTTAAAAATTAAATAAGTTTTAATGTGGACTCTCGAGATTGTCAAATAAATAAAAATTAGATACTTATATCTTCTATTCCAATATCATATATAGTATCGTTATATGATCTAATTAACTTTGAACTTTGACATGTTGAAATGACATTAATTATGCACAATTGACAAATCCAGCCACATTTGACATATCCTCATACAAAAGATATGACAAATTCAAATTTAAAATGCTTTATTTTATATCGTTTCTTATACATATTTTGCTGTCTTTTTTAATTACCAAATTTCGATCTCTTTCTGATAATTTTTGTCTGATCATGTACATGAGGCCCTTAGTTTGCCAAATTTCCTCAACATTATAAAAATTACTGTCATATATTTAGAATTTGTTCGGTTATTTTGAGATTGTGTGGAATGAAATTTCATGAACATATATGTGATCTCGAACCACAAATCAATTCACATAGAGGTGCCAATGGTACCCTTTTAACCGTTTACTCTACCTATATCGTATTCGATAAAGCGGATATGGATAATTTTTTTTTCGTTAGCTTATTGGGTATGGATATGGGTAAGAATTTTTTTTTCGTTAGCTAAACAAATATGGGTATGGGTAAGACTATTTCGTACCCAATGCAATATATATAAATATATAGTAATTCTTTCTTTTTTCCATCGTTGTATCCATATTGAACTTGGTAATAAAATTTTCTTCCTTATTCTCCGTTATTGTCTTGTTCCTTGATCGTGAAAATGGAAATAATCTATGGTACAATCTGGATCTCATTTTCTCGTCAATTTTCTCTCTGTTGTCAACCTGGTTTTTTAATTCAATCATTTTCCTCATTTCCCTTGAACCAGTCTTGACTCTTAAGTATTGCGTGGCTATAGGCGCATGTAGCTTCCTCCTTCAATACTCTTCAAAATTTGACTTCCTCCTAGATTATCGTATGTACGTAATATTTGTGTTTAGTAAAATAAAACTTGTAAAACACCTTAGGCTAAGTTTTGGAGTTTATTTGATGGAATATATTATTAGTATTATTTGTTATTCATCCACTACTATTTTGTTACATGTTAGTCTTAACAGGTATGAGTAAGATAAAGTAGGATCCTACCGTAGAACTAATTATTAATGGGTACGGATAGAATATGACCATATGAGTAAGATTAATTATTAATAAGTATGAATATAAAAATACTTCCACCTATCCGTATCATAACCATTGACACCCCTAAATTTACAGGAACACATGCTGATGATTGTGGAAATATGCGTGAATGATTATTTAATTGTAATGTCAGAACGATTGCAAAACTCGTTTCTTTAACTTTAATAGCATGACATAGATACAAAATATCTTACTAATTTTCTCATCCATTGCAACAGGAAATTATTTTTTTATTGTATGCTACGAAACTAACATAAAAATGATATCATCTATATATAGTAAAAATAAATATATAACTGAGTGGTATTAATCAACAATATAAATAATAACATGTACCATGTAATTTAATAATCCAGATTTGAGATTTAGTTCAATGCTGATTGACAATAACTGGATTTACTAAAACTATCAATACAGATTAAATTGCATATATATCACAGTAAGGAAATAAATTAATCATATTTAAAAAAAATGAAATTTGCGATTTGATCAAAATCAACAAAAAAAAAATCAGAATTTAAAAAAGTAGCGAACCGCCTTCATGGAAATTTTTAGAGCGAGATGGGATGGTGGAAAATATCAATTTTGATAAAATTATTTTTTTCTGTTATCATTTTGTATACAGAGAGATTGGATGATGAAATGAAATTTCACTTCCATGCGAATAAATAATCCGACTAAATGTTATGGAAAAAGGTAACTTATTGAGCGAATTAGGATCTGAAGTCTGAACAATAAAAGTAACTTATTGAGGGAATTTCACTTCCAAAATTACGCTAGCTAATTTAGAGGGAATACTACAACAAAAAGGAAAACAAAACATGAGAGCCGTTCGTGACTAAACCTGTACCCAATAAAAGCCTCCTCTAGTCTCCTACAAATTCAATGAACTATAATGCCACACCTATAAATATTGTCAAGACAGCACGTGAGTATCTTTCTTGGATACACCAATAAATATTGTTTTATTTGGTATAACCAAAAATTTACTTATCGATTCCATTATAAATAAAACCAGCTAGCATAAATATTCTCAGTTAAAAGAACTTGACAAAATTATTCTCAAATGCAGTAATTTGCATTTCTCTGGAGCCACACAGACTGAGCGCACGGAATCACACTAAGTTAGGTATAATTTTATGAAATATAATAAATTTTCAAATTATATATTTCTTAGAAAAGGAAGTAAACAGGTAAAAAGTTCAAGATAAAGTCACAGGGTAGCTACAGCAGAGATATAGTCATTTACGGCATTTTTTAAAGAAATTTCTTGATAGTTTCCTATGTGTTTATCGACATTTTATTGTATTATCAAAACAATTCAATTACCAAATTTTCCTCTTCTTAGATCAAATATTAATTATGTGTTTAATATTGTACATTACATTAAAATTATTATATAGCATTTGTTCTAAATAAAATTAAATTAATTTGTAAGAGTTTCACGATTATATTGTGATGTCATAAAATCAATTTTTATCTCATTTTTCTTAGAAAATATCTTGGGTGGTTGAATTAGTTGTGTGACATATGCTTTGTGATGAAGAGGCTGAGATATAATTTTCTTCTTAATTAAAACAAAACACAATTTTGGATAATATAATAAAAAAAATATATTATCCAAAATTGTGTTTTGTTTTAATTAAGAAGAAAATTATATTCCAGCCTCTTCATCACAAAGCATATGTCACACAACTAATTCAACCACCCAAGATATTTTCTAAGAAAAATGAGATACAAAATTGATTTTATTATAAAATCAGATAGCTCCTAGCATTTTCTCTTACAATTTTATTCAAACAAAAAAACTTCGTTAAGAGTATAATTAATAGTAAAACTTTTACAATTTCCAACAACCAAAGTCTCATCATTTTCTAAGCTAAACTACGCTAGGGCTAGGCCTTATCATTAACAAAATACCCATAATAATATATATAAAGCAACACATGCCAACTCCAAGGAGAATGTCTCTTCTCCTAATATTATATTCCAACTTCTGTCCCTTCCCTTCCCTTCCCTTCCCTTCCCTTCCCTTCCCTTTTTATTCTCACCCCTTCTCTCCTCTCCTTCCAAATTTATCCCTCTGAATCTGATCCTATAAAATATCTCTCCTCTTCATCCCATCTCTGCACAAACCAACCCATTTTCACTTCAAACGATTTCGAAACCAACATGGCTCAACAACAAAATTTGCACCCCGCACTCTCCACCAGAAAAGAAGACGAAGAGGAAGAAGCATTATCTTTAAGCGACCTTCCATTAAAACCAAATTCGCCATCAAAGAAACTAAATCTCATGCCAAATAGTGCTAGTGATGATTTTGAATTTCGCATCTCCTTCTCCGCCACTGAGACTGATTTACAAGCCGAAATGTGTGCAGCAGATGATGTGTTCTGTAACGGTACAATTCTCCCTCTCCGACCATCAGTTAGCTCCCGTACCGACTCGATAGACCTCTCGGTTTATTCTGGTACCAGCTTGAGCACGAGTCGTAGTGCAAGTTCTAGCAGCAGCGGGAGTAGTAGCTATTGTGTAAGTCGTTCTCATTCGACAAAAAGTGCTTCAGGCGTACCGCTCGTACCAGACCCACCTCGTCGCTCGGTATCTAATAACTTCTTCTATGCCTTCCCAAGCCCTTCTCCGCAGATACGTACCGGTGCAAGAAAGAGCAATGTGACTAAGGGGCGCAAGAGTACAAGTTCTGTACCAGGTACAATACTACGACTTGGCGTACTACCGGCACCGGAGATAGATATGAGGTCAAGAAGAACAACAAATGAGAAGAAACCTAGCGCTGTGGAGAAGAAACAACCAGGGTTTGGCGGGTATGGTTTTGGGTGCAAGTGTGTACCTGATGATCAGGTGGTCGAACCGGTTGGTACGCAAGTGACACGGCCAAAAATGGAGACACCAAAGAAGAAGAAAAATGGAGGGGATGAGGAGGGAAGAAAGGTGGAAAAGAAAGGTCTTTATTTGAAATTCAATTTAAAAGAAGGAGAAAGCATGTGCCGTACAAGGATCTCTAATTGGATCGAGGAGCTCTCCATTGGAAAAAAATCATAAGTTTTGACTTGTAAAATGTGTTGTCCTTTTTTTATTTGTTCATTTATTCCTAGTAATTGAATTTTAAGACCAGATAATTTACAGCCTAAATTTATCTGAATTCTGATGACATTAGGATAAGCTTTTGTCAATAATTAACTAATTTTTTTTTTTGGGTTCGAATTTAATATAATTTATGAGATGTTTGAAATGTCTGACATGAATCATGATATGAGCGTGATACTTTATCAGGTTTGCTTGCTTTAGAAAATGAGATTATGAAAGAGAGAAAAAGGTAGATAAAAGTGGTATGCAATGCATAGTCGTTCTCGTTCCTATTGAAAACAATATATAATGCTAGTTTTATCTTTCTGGCAGTGCATATCAATATCATTTTTGGGAGCATTTCAAAATTAAGGCAATTGGGTGTTGAAATATTGGACAGAGATTTCCTACCAGACGTGATATATTTTCCTTAAAACGTGTTGCCTCATCTGCTTCTAATTAGTGCCGTGTTTCCTACGTACATAATTTGTCATCATTATGAGAAATCATGATATGGATTCAGGTTATTATGACAGCATATCTATCTATCTATATATCTAATCCTTGAAAGGATTTTTTTTTTGGGACCGGGCTTCTATATGCGGGCTATGCAGCCCATAACTCAAAGAGTATAATTTACAGCAGCCCACAGTAGATCTCCGCCAAACAATAGCTACGCCGAAGAAAGCAGCTACGCTACGCGAGAAAGGAAAAGGAGACCGTGCGACGCACCTCCGCCTCCGCCTGCGGCCTGCGCGGCTGAGTCTGCCTCCTCCGCCTGCGCGGCTGTGCCTTCCGCCTCTGCCTGCCGCCTCCGCCTGCCATCTGCTGCCTGCCGCTTGCGTCTCAGATTCTCAGAATAGGTCAGCTTTACTGAATTACTGGGGCTGTGGTAATTGAGGCAAAATCAACTTAATTGGAGGCTAATTGTAAAATTGAATGTTTAATTTAAGGGTTTACTGGGGCTGTGTCCTTTATGGCTTTATCACGCCATTAGCTAATTTGTGGATTCAAATCTGCTGAAATCCAAATTTGATGAACAGTAACTCTGAAATCCCTGGAATTCAGTATCCAGCCGTCCATTTTTTTTCTGTGCACGCATCTTGAAACAATTCAATGGTTGGATCTTGGATTTCAGGAATTTAAGGGTTACTGTTCATACCCATAAATTTCAGCAGATTTGGATCCCTAATTTGTGCCTTCTTGGTAACTCACTGTGCCAGCTTCTTGCTTGTCCTTTATGACTTTATCACGCCATTAGTTAGTTGTCTTTTTTATTAAGAATAACCAATTAACCAGACATTTTTCTTGTCATACTTTTCTTATGTGAATAATTTTATATTATCTGATCTGATGATTTTGACTTGAAGGAGGACACACTCGCAAATAAGTCAAGTGATTCGCGAATTTCCGATTGTTATTTGAATTTGAATAGCTAAAGGTAAATTTCATTTGTATTTGAATTTGACTTGTAATTTCTATTTTTATTTGAATTTGGAGTCATTGGATTACAAACTTGGCTAGCAGAAGAAGTTAAGAACTTGTACCAAATATAACCATTCTATTTGTCACATTAGGATAGCTCTCTCTTAAGCTATTTATCTTGTTAATAATCATTCTGTTATGGTATTCGGTGCATTCATTCAGCCAATTAAAATAATAGAAATAGAGATAATTAATTTGAGACCTTTGATATATTTCTTGCTATTTTTTTGAATTGTGTCTTGAATCCGAACTCGAACCCGTTAATTTATTTAAACTCGAATCCGATTTTTGCCTACCCCTAGCTCAAATCCTAGCCTCGCCACTGTCTACAGTACAGTCTACAGTATAATTGATATGTGGGTACCACGATTCATACTCCCAGACTTTCCCCTCAAATTCTCTCTCTTTCTTTTCTTCCAGCGGCCACTAGAAAGTTCCATCCCTTTAGTTAAAAAAAAAAAAGGGGAAGAATTGAGTTATCTAGAGAAATCATTCCCTCTCAATCTCTCGTCTCTCCCAAATCTCGTCTCTCTCTGTCTTTGTTCTCTACAATTGACGCTCCAGAGAAGCCCTCTCTTTGCCGCGCTATAGAGAAGCCCTCTCTTTGCTGCGATTTCAGATCTGCTCAATGCTGATGTATGATATCAATTTTTTTTCCTTCCCATTTTCATCTTCAGTTTTTGCTCAAATGTTTAATCTTTACCTCTTAAGTTTTAAATTTCTTTTCAATTTCAAATTTGCAATCCGATAAGTTGTGCTTGCTTGAATAGTTTTTATCCTAATTGCAAAGTTTGTGGTTCGTAAGCTTATGATTTCAAATTGTTTTCCTTTTCTCATACCATTTTCATACCATTTTCATCTTCTTTTTTCGCTTCTTTAGACATTGGTCTGATAATGCTACAGAAATATACTTTATTCAGCCTGTTTCCTATTTTAGGTTTAGGGTTTATAACTGTGCGCCAAATGTTTAATATTTGGTTTGTTGTTTTGATTTTCTTTTCAATTTCAGATTTGTACTCGGACCATTTGTGCTTGCTTGAACAGTTTTTATCCTAATTGCAAACTTCCAGGTATGAACCTACACCCTTCTCTACAGTCATTCTGTTTGTAGTTTTGACAAAAAAAAAAAAAGGTACGTGCCCCTATAAAATGAAAGACAGAGCTCAAAACAATTGAGCTATAAAAGATAAATGCAAATAACAGAAAAAAAAGAGAACATAAAAAGAGCCTTACTCAATTTAAAATACTGAAAGTAGAGCCAACAAACAAAATTTTTTGACATCATCTCTGGGATAACCCAGATGCGGTTTGGCTTATTTTCATGATTCGTACCAGTGGCTCATGTGCTCTCTGGTTTCCCTCTGTAGTGTGTCTTGCATCTTGTCAGTATATAGCTTTAGGTGCCAAGTTATTTCCTCCAGAAATTCTTTCATGTTTTTTTTTTGTTTCTGTAAAAAAACAGCCAAGTTTAAACTCAATTGTCAACTCTTATTCCTCTCGCCTCTTCTCCAGTTCAACTCCAATCACAGAAACAAACAGAGAGAGAGGAGAGGCCCCTTCAATGGGAATTGTAGAGGAGGCGCACAACGTGCGCGTCGTCGGAGAAGGCGATCGCACGATTGTATTGGCGCATGGTTTCGGTACGGACCAGTCGGTATGGCGGCACCTGGTGCCACATCTGGTGGAGGAGTACCGGGTGGTGTTGTTCGACAACATGGGGGCGGGCCCCACCAACCCAGACTACTTTGATTTCGACCGTTATGCCACACTGGAGGGATACGTGCTCGACCTCCTCGCCATTCTCGAGGAATTGCGTGTTCAGTCCTGCATCTATGTCGGCCACTCCGTCTCCGCCATGATTGGTGCTATTGCCTCCATTTCACGGCCTGATTTGTTCTCTAAGCTCGTTTTTCTTTCTGCTTCTCCAAGGTAAGATCTTTGTTTATTTGTTGGGGAATTGGGTATGTAACTTCTGACAAAAGGGATTTCTGTTGTATAAACTATTTGTTGTATTGGGTATGTTAAGTTATCAGTATCCAATTTGAATTATGTTTAGGTTTTTATTTCTGTCAATGTACTTCTTTTTTAAATAAGGGGGTTGTTGGGGGGGGGGGGGTCAGTTTGTCTTCTTTTTTTTTTGAAAGCCTGGCAGCAGCGGTTGCCAAGGAAGGGGGTCTGTTTGTCAAATTAAGTATTTTTGGAGCTGGAAAAGAGTACTCTGCATTTAAAATTGGAAATCCCTAATTATCCAACTTTGGATCAACCCCAGTACCTCTTGCAACTTTTAGATGAATTTTCAGATTGACAATTAAAAAGTTGGAACTGTTTTGAGGGAGGAGACACGGAGGCAACTAGATTAATATACAGAGATGTATTTGATTTAAAAGTTGGGAAATCATTTTCTATTGTTAGTTTTGTTCTCATGCCTTTGTTAGCAATCTACAAAGTACAAACAAGTCTTTTTACATGTTTAAAAGGGGGAAACCTTATGGTCTGATGATTTTGATAAAATTTGGCTCTTTTTGTACTTTTCCAGGTGTCCAAAAACCATAAGCTTATTAATTTGCCAGACATTTCACGGAAATCTCCTTTCTTTATGTCAATTTGATTAGTGCAATATCAGCATATGAATAAAAAATAAGCATATCTGAACTAATATTTCCTCCTAAAGTGAAGTTAAGATGAAACCATTTTATAAGAAACTTAACTGCATTCTATCTGTTTCTAGGTTTTGGAATTAAGTCCCAAGTCAAGCTGACAGCTGTCAACATCAATTTGTTATTTTCTATTATAGGCAAAGAGAGCAAAAAATGGCTTTTAATTAAACCAAGAATTGTGAAGTTGATTGGTCTAAGATAAAATTCAGATTTAAGACTTGCTTCTTTTGCTTGGAAATTATACATTTATATCATAATCTATTATAAGCTAATTAAACATACTGACATTATATAAACATATCTTTAGAGTTTTCTGTTTTCCATTCAGTATTAGAAATGTAGAGCTAAACAACCACGGATTTACCTTTTTCTTTTCTTTTCTTTTAACAAGATATAGCTCTTTGGTGCCAACATTATTATTCCCTTGTAAGTCTATATCCTTTTTACATGTTTATACTGATTGGACAGCTATGTTGAGATTTCATTTACATTTATAAAATGCCCTCTAAAATATATGTAGTTTTTAGTTATTTACCATGTTCAATGTTCACATGAATTGAATGTCATTCATCTTCGAATTTTTCATTAAATATATGTTGTGTAGCCAGGTACTTGAACGACATGGATTATTATGGGGGCTTTGAGCAGGAGGATCTTGACCAGCTGTTTGAGGCCATGCGTAACAATTACAAAGCCTGGTGCAGTGGCTTCGCACCTCTCGCTGTTGGAGGTAATGATCTGTTGACCTTATATCCTAGTAATTTGGTGAATTGTTATATCTAATAATTAAAGCTCAAACATTCAAACATCGAACCGTACCTATCAGCAAGGATTTCAGTGTTTACATAATTACCCTCTTTATATGGCTCCAGACTGAGTTGTATGGTTTTTTGACCATTTGTTCACTTTCTAATTGTTAATTTATAAATAAATCGTGCTGGTTAGTTTGCTACTAAAATAATTACTAATGGAAGATGAAACCAGACCATCTGATCATTTGCACAAACATTTTTTCTCCTTGATGAAAATTTTGTCAAATTTCACATTTTATGAAACTTATCTTTCCATCATATAAGCTCGTCATCTTCTTAATGACTTAAAACTTAACGTGCAAGTTTAGTGTAGAAGCTTGCAAATATCGTAGCAGTATTAAATTTTTGTCCGAAAAGTTGAATCTTTTACATGACTATACGTTGCTCTTGTTCATATATGACAATACTAGTAGAGGCACTAAACGAAGTTGATACGCACAGGTGATATGGATTCAGTGGCTGTGCAGGAGTTTAGCCGCACCCTTTTCAACATCCGACCAGACATTGCCCTCAGCGTTGGGCAGACAATATTCCAGAGCGATGTGCGCCACCTTCTCTCCCTCGTCACTGTCCCGTGCCACATCATCCAGAGCACGAAAGATCTTGCGGTTCCAGTCGTGGTCTCTGAGTATCTACACAAGCACCTTGGAGGCGACTCCATTGTTGAAGTGATGGTATGTGAAGGTCACCTCCCGCAGCTCAGCTCGCCTGATATTGTCACTCCTGTTTTGCTGAATCACATCAGGTATGACATTGCAGTTTGAGATGTGAATAAATGAAGTTATTTTCGAAGTGTGTTGATTGATCTTGTTGCACTCTGTTGTGACACAAGCTCTAATAGGTAGTAGTGATGTTGTGCTTTCTGTTATTGATCAGAGATTTCACTAAATATATTATTATGTAATAATGTCTCCAGATGGTGTAAATTGTAATAACTTGGTGGCAACTGAGAGTAGGTCTATTCTAAAGCTCTTTTAACTTGACAACAGCCATTTTTGCTTCCGGTGAGCTCTTAAGCATTGCTTTTCTAGATTTGGTGCCTATTTATAGAAAATAAATGTTTGGGTAAAATATTGCTGACTCCATTTGTTACAAGTTACATTTTTAATATTTGATGACTCCATAAAGTATTAACAAGCAAAAAGATTCAGAGTAATTCTTATAGTTGTAACAAAATTATTCACAGAAATTATCTGGTTGAAACTGCAGTACGGCACCCTTATTTGTGTGGGAGATTGTAGTTTTGAAATCCGAATGAGTAATTCTTTATAAATATTGAAATTTAGAATGCTGAATTTTTATTTTTCTCTAAAAAAAAATGACTTACTATTGATACTTTATTTAGTACACTAAATATGTGCTGCGTTGTGTTGTATCGTGACGTGATAAATATGCACTTAATGTGGCACAATATGCAATATGCAAAAAATACGATAAGAGAAAATTATGTTATGATAATTATGTTAGTTGTTATGACAATTATGTTCAATTTTTTTGTTTTTGTCGGATTTTAGTATGATAAGAGAAAATTACGGGTGAGATGAAGAAAAATTGAAGAAAATCAACAACAAGACAATTGGACCATATGTACTGAGCTTGAAAATTTTTAAATTTATCAAATCTTTTCAATACTTTACATATAACTTACCCAATTACAATATTAAAATATTGACAGTATGAAATTGTAATGATAACAAAGACTTTCGTATTATTTATTACAGAATCTATTTTAAGAACTACAAATATATATTGTTGAAAAAACAGTTAATTCTAAAAAAAATAGTTTGGTATTTGTAAAGTTAATATTGTATTAAAATAACTAATTTAATGCTAAGAAGTCATGGTCACATAGCAATAGTCTCGGTGAATATGTATTAAAAATAACTAGTTCGGTGTTTGATATAACTAGTAACGCTTTGTTATTTATTTAAAAAATCATAATTATTCTC
The DNA here is from genome assembly GCA_964058825.1 of Carex arenaria. Lineage (NCBI taxonomy): Eukaryota > Viridiplantae > Streptophyta > Magnoliopsida > Poales > Cyperaceae > Carex > Carex arenaria. The sequence goes on from CAXKVW010000803.1 coordinate 68,548, forward strand.
TTACCAAATAAAAAAAATAACTAAAAATAATTAGAAACAAAATTCCCATCAGTGATATTTGTTTTGTTGTACTTCATCGAGGTTACGAAAGCCTTACAAAAGGTCTTTTACAATATTAGCAGAAACACGAACACGAACAAGAACAAGACAAACAATAAAGGTAAAAAGAGGTAAAATTTGAAGGAAAAGGCTGCTCTTGAGAAACTTTGCGTGCAAACCCTCTTTGTGTCAGGGAATAAATATAGAATTGATAAGCTTTGAGCCTTTGACTGGTTTCTTTATTTTGGGGAGGCATTTCTGCTTTCTTCATTTCCAATTTTTTTTACAACAGTATGGAGTTGAGATGGTGTCGAATTAAGGAGAGTTTAAGTCGTTGGAATTAAGCCGCCAAATTTCCCATTTTTTTTTTAAATGAAATCATAAGTTGAGTTCAAGTCATTTAATATATTTTTAAATTCCTACGTAAAATTTCTGATTTTTTTATTGATAATATTTTTAAAATAACGAATTATAATATAAACATAGCTTTAATCTATGCTTCACTCATGATGAAACATCAATATTTGTAGGAACAGATTTAGTGTATCTAAATGGGGTCTAATTCATCACTATTTATTTTCAAAATTTATGCATGTGTGATGTGTTCATGGTTTTTTTTTATATAGTTTAGAGTAAAATATTATGAGTAGTGTAAAATTGATTCAGATACTGAACATGAAAATTTTATATAATTGACCTCACAATATGTCTTCGACTCTCATAATTTAAAAATCTGATTTCGCTCTTGAATATTTGTGCTTCACTCAAAAATCAAAGTGAAAGGTCTAAGTTTCATCCTGAGTGAAGCACAAATCTAGTATGTGTTTTTTCTAAACGCTGATTTTTTTTCTTTCAAATACGTGCTACCTTTTATACTTTTTTATTATTATTGTTAAAAAAAATCTATTAAAATTATAGCTGTATCGTTATAACGCGAGACAAATTAATTGACTAGTCGACTTGGAGTCTTGGACACATTCTTGGATCAATAACACATTACTGATAAGTATCGAGGGTAACAAGTGAAAAAAAAATCCCCTAAGAAACAAGTAACAAAAAGGTTTTTTTTTTTTTTCTTCTTAGGTAGTGAGGTCGCCTTTTGAGATGAAGGATGATCACGCGAGTAAAACCCTTCGAGTCTAATCATAACTACTCTGAAAAGCAACGGCCTCTGCGGCTCTGCGCACTTGCTACGTACATTCTGAGAAGCACACTGTTACTTGTTATATATATATATAGCATAGGATTCTAACCATGGTTAATTAATTAATACACTTGCTACGTTAATGATTCATAACATGATTATGATGAAATATATTGACGTACAACTCTAGCTATTTATAGTTTGATCACTAATTGAATACATTTTATTTTCTTAATATTAGTAAAAGTTTGATCTTTTGTCGCTTTCTTTGTGGTTACTTTTTTCTTTAAAAAAAATGTCAATTTGATTGGCTGATTTCATTAACAAAAGCAATGTCATTTGGATGCAACTAAAACAAAAACCACTTTCAAAGCAACCAGCTAAATACCTACTAGTAAATGTAAATCCCAATACAAAGATGGTTGTCTGTCTCATCAGAGTTAATAAAAAAGGAAGTCACAACAGTTCATTATTTAATGCATTATTCTTAATCACTATATTTATTTTCCCAACTTCTCCGCTTAACATAATTTATTGGAATTTTTTTGGATACAAGTATTTTTTTTTTTAAATATCAATTACCTATATAACGAAAATAATATAATAAGTAGTACAAAAATTTCTGCAGAAAAAACTAGATTATATTAATCAAATATTTTTTTTATGCCTAGCTTGGTCATATCAAACGTATCATTTTTTAAATGAAAAGAGAAATACAAAAAACACATATGTTATCCAATCAATATAAATAAAAAAAATTGGGACATATGAATAAAAACACAAATAATTTGATATAGTTATAATTTTTTTAAAATTTATCCCTTCTATTATATGACGTCTAAACCACGCAGAGTTTATCAATGGATATATGAGCTAGATGCAGAGAATATTTTTTGTAAATACTAACAATTAGTGAAACTTTTATGATATATAAACTTACTGTTTGTGAATTGTGAATGCTTCTTGTCTTCATATGCACCTCAGACTCAATATGTCAAAGGCCTATAGAATAAAAAAAAAAATAGGTATCAAACGCCTATAGAATCTTTTTTTTTTTTTTAGCTCCATTATCCATAGTTGGGTTCTCCAGAAACCCTCAGCGTGACGATTGTCGGCTACTCGGCAAAGTCTATGCATATTATATTCATTCTGGATAAATACAAGTTTTTATTTGTTAAATAAATCTGCTGTTATTTGAAAACAATTATTTTTTTGTTGAGATTCGCACATAAAAAAATTTAGTTAAAATTCTCACGTGAAAAAAATTTAAACGAGTGGAATCGAAATATCAACAGATTAATTTCCCTTATGTGTAATTCGTGAATTCTATACTAACTTCATCAGGAAAGAATACACATGAAAATATCAATTTTGTTATTTTTAGAAATAAACAAAATTAAGATAGATTATTCTTTTCTGTATAAATGATTGGAACCAGACTAATAGTTCGAACTTACTGTTTTTAAATTTACCATATTAACTATTACACAGTGTGTTGATTTTTTTTTTAAATAGAACTCACACAAAAAAAAAATTAACCAAAGCAGACTCATGCTCATAGAAACTACAAAAAAAGTCTTCACCGGTCCTGTGTGCATATGGAATGGCAGTGGATTGGGTCAGATTTGATTAGTTCAGTGTTTTCTATTAAGCATAAAATAGGTTAGCGATGAAGAAATCTGGTTTAGGTATAGCAAAATTATCAATTTTTGTCTTGTAATACATATTGCACATGTAGTTTGTTATATTTTTAATCATATTTATATTTTTTTTTCCACTGGGATTTAAGACCTTTTCTATCTCAGCAAAAATATTTTTAATAAATCATAAAAAAATCAAGTCCAAACAACCTACCAGCATCTTAAAATGATCCTGAGTCGGACCCAACCCATTTTACTCAAATCGCACTTGCTAAAGAAGGTCAAGCTAGGTCAACACTATCAGTCATTCGTACTTGACTTTTCCACACTAAAGTTATTTGAAAAACCTTTGAAATAAATATATTAGGGATGGAGACCACCAATTATAGTGAAGCAAATCCTGGTGGAAAAAAAAAAAAGAATTCCCAGCTCCACCAGTTTTGAGAATCGATGTAGCCTTGTTTGTGGATCTTCTGTGGCCATGCCACAGCCTGGTGGAAAAATGAATCAGCCGGGTGGGAAAATAGCTCCACCGGGGGGACCGATGTAGCTAGGTCCTTTCAATCTACACCAGTTTGGAGGACCAGTGGAGGCTATTTTTATAGCTTCCATAAGAGCGGGTCTGCTTTGGTTAATTTTTTTTTGTATGAATTCTATTTTAATAAAAAGTGGCATTTCTCCAATATAGTTCAAGTGGAAGAGAGAGAGAAAAAAGAAGAGAAGAGGGTATGCAAATTTTATGGGAATCAAAGCCATAATCCGGTCATAGTAGTATTTGAATTTTATGTGACAAATACACATTACAACTTACAAAAATTGCTGCAACTGAACTATTAATTTGTTTTATAAAATACTCAGATGGACTGAATCACTTATTCAGTCGCATTTATGAGTTCGAAATAATAATACATTTTAATTCTGATATATATTTTTTTAAAAGAGATCAGAAGATCCATTTCATTACCGAAATAAATAATTACACGATAACGAGAGCATTATTAGTTCGAATAATTTATTTTTAAAATTTCTAGATACAAAAAAGTTAGAAAATATTAATTATTCACACAACTATTGCCAAGTCGCCGGTAACATAGTACTCCAGTAATTGTGTGGGACAATATAATCTGCCGCCATTATGCCTTCCAATCCCAGACGGCCAGACTCCAGTTCTCGTTTCAGTGGTAAGTCACACTTTTGGCAGCAACACAGGAACACACCAATAGCAATAGGCCCCCTTTATTTTCTTTCTTTCTTTCAAATATCTGATCATTACCACGGATTTTAGTAGGACTAAAACTGTTGCAGCTCCAAAGTTAGGGGGAATCTCTACCCCCAAGAAAAAGAAACAAAAAAATCAAAATTAAGTATTGTCCCCTCTAAAATTCATAATATCAGATTTACCCTTCTAAATTGCAAAAATCACATTTTTTTTTCCTAATTTGTTTACTTTATATTAAATTCATTTTAAATTTATATAAGACATTTTATTATTTATCAAAAAATGTAGTCATTGTAGAAAAATGTTTTGTCTTCTAAACTGATAAGTTTCCAAGGACAAATAGTTTATTTCTACACTTATGACCCATACACATTAGTATTTAGACATATCACATATGCTTGTGTGCATCACAAGTAAGAAAATGAATTGTTTACTCTTAAAACGTACTAATTAGAAGACTAAATATTTTCTTTAAACAAGTTACTTATTTTTTATTTATTAATAAAGGGCAAAGTGGGTACTTTATAAATTTAAAATGAATTTTAATAGAAAAGTCAATAAATTAGATAAATTTGTGAGTTTTTTAAAAATATAATTTGAATAAAAGTTGGAAGTCAAGCCACCCAAAATATCCACAAAGGATAGTCTCTTTCGGGTTTCGAACCTGTGACCTCCTACACGGAGAGCATTGCTTTTGACGCTATACCAAATGATTGTTCTCAAGTTTTTTTTTTTTAATTTAGAATGATAAATATCATATTATGAACTTCAGATGAGGGAATAAGAAATTTCAAGATTTTTTAGGGGTATACGTGAAATTCCCATTTCCCCCTAAAAATTATGGTGATATCTCATATTCTAATACAGGGCCAAATATGTATACGACCGTAACTTAAAATTGACTGCATTATTCTCCAACTCTCTGTACTCAAAGAGACCATTCTTTGTTAGGGTAATTTTCAGTTTGTGCATAATCACTCCTCCCTCTCTCTCCCTTCAAAAAGCATAATCAAGCTCTCTTCTCTCTAAAAGTATAATCAAGTTCCTGATCATAATGTTATATATTTTTTTTTTCTGAGATATGCATACCTCTTTTTGTTCTTCTGAAATATTTATTAGTATGAGATGAGGATTAAATTTCCTCCATTTTTTTTTAATGAAAATACTAAATTTCAAGTTTATGATTTCGCGCACAAGAAGTATTTCCACATCAAGAAAATACTGATTTTTTTCTTCTAAAATAAGTGACAAACAAAAGGAAACTACATATAAATATGACACAATTGATGACATAAAAAATAAGAATGTACAAAAAGCCTGTAAGATACCACAAACTTAAACTTCCCTAGTGCGCTACTGCCCTGCTTTATGAGCCCGGCAACAGCTGCAGCCCATAGCACTTTCCTTGTTTGGGATACAAAAGTTTTTCCATCTACTATGCGCCTTCTGGGAAATTTATTATCTGCAGAAACTTAAAAAAATAAAAATAGTGAGAGAAACAAAAAGAGTATATCATGTTTTTGTTTTTAATTGGTAGAAAAATCAGTAGAATTTCTACTGATATTAAAAATAATAAAAGTTTGGATCGGTAAGAATTCTATCGATCTAAACTTAGGTTTTTTTTAATCTAATGAGCGAATTCTTATATTAGATCTCTAGTAAAATATAAAACAGTTTTTCAAAAAATAGATGAAATTTTCTATTTTATTCAAATTTTAAGATACTCTATCTATCTTTGTAAAATCTTTTTATATTTTCCTATAAAAAATTAAAAGTAAAAAAAAAAAGACAAACTGATTTGGATTGGTAGAATTCCTACCGATCCAAACTTTTTTATTTTAAAAATCGATAAAAATTCTACCCTTTTTTCTATCAATTAAAAACTTAATGTACTCATTATGTTTCTGTCCTTTTCTTTTCTTTAATTTCTACAAATAAAAAAATTCCCTTGTGGGCTTGTGTAGTTATGTACCATGTTTTGACACAGACAGTATATACTTCATTTGTCTACTTATCTTTTTGTGCAAAATACTCTGTACTGATGGGGAAACTTTTATTAAATGAAACATGTATAGTTGTCCTATTAACGTAACTTATTCATATCATACAAATATTATCGCCTTTTTAAGATAATAATTCGGCCTTCTCCTAAGAACTTAATAGTTGATTTTCATCAATCGACCAAACGAGGGGAAACTGGTAAATGGATATGGCTGATCATTATTTTCTGGTAACAGACATAGGAAAAAATATTGTGAGTTTCAACATTTTGTTGAGTACCAGATGAGAGATCCTTCAATTCAACTTCAAATACAGACATTGAATTTCGAATCCCGACATTCAACAAGAAAAGCGAGTTTCGACATTTTGAAACCACGAAGAATGACACAGCTGGAGCAACGAGCATATGAGTTTTATATAGAAAAATTTGGTGCCTTGTCTGCACTGTCAGAAGTTTCAAGCAAATTAAAAATTTGATTGACTCTACTGGGGGCTAATGGTATCGATTAAGTTGGAGCGTTTTGTTTTAGATTTTAGGATTTAAGGTTATTTCTATTCTAATTGTAATAGTTCAAATTTTGTAAACTGACAAGCCTCATTCAGTAAGTGGTACTGGTACCGGTGGTATGCAAAAATAATTTTAGAAACCAATTAAATCGGTTGACGATGACAGTGATGATATTACCAGCAAAAGCAGATAGGTGAGAAGTCCCAATTCCCAAATGCCATCATAAGTTGGAAGTGAGTTGTGCTGTTAAGGCTAGGCCATACATTCATGACTAGTACTTTATGAAACAAATGATTTGACATGTCCCAAAATTTTCAAACATATGGAGTCATAGATTGACTATGTGATGGTGTCTGAGATAAATATATCTTGAGTGGAATGTTTTGGTGCGATTTGAACTTTATTAAAAATTTTAAATTTTTTTAAGTAAAATGAAGAAATGTGCCTTAATTTGAATTAAATATGACCAATATAATACTTACAGGTAAATATACTGTTGTATAATTTACAGAATTAGGAATAAACAGAAAGCAAAAAAGAATATTCGTGCTTTCTGATAGTAAAGCCAACAGAGCTGCTACTTGAATTTGATAAGTTAGTATTTTACTTGTACAGATTTCTTATGTATCCTTGATGTACCAAATCTATTCTTTATACCAGTGTTGTAAAAAATATTTGTTTAGGTCGATTAATTGGCCGATTAGTTATTAACGGTGATCAAACCGTCACAAATTTCTCTGACTAATTAGCTGATTATTTTTTATTATTCCAGATTATTTTCAATTAATCGCTTGACGGTACCTTATTTCTATATGTACATATTGTTATTTGCAACACTACTTTATACAGGGCGTTGGCACGCTTGCTTACTCTTTCGTCTTTATAATTATCTATCGTGGAACTAAGAAAGGGCAGCCAATAACAGAGGATTTTCTTCTATCTAGAGTGAAGGTAAAAAAATTATGTATGTAATTATACTATTAGTTTTAAAGAAAAAAATGATTGGTTAATTGGAGAATTTTTTCTTTTTAATAAAAGAATAAACTGATAATTACATCTTTGGAAGGAGAATATTTAATCGTGAGAGTTTAATAGGTTAAATATGATCTAAAGGGAAAAGTTTGATATTTCCAACTTTTGAGAAAAACTATGTAATTTAGAAGTTCTATAATGATAATTATGGGAGTTCTATATTTTAGAAAAATAAATACATTAAAAGTCGGAAGGGAGAAATACATACTTTTGAAAAATTAAAAGGATGTACATGAAATAAAAATATCCAGTAGATGGTCACAGCCTCACAGGCCTAGTTTGTAGCTGATGGTGCTTGCTATTAACAGGCCTTAAACAACAAAGAATATCAAGATAAAAAAAATGAAAAACTCTGAATCTAAAATCCAGAGCCTGGTAGTATATTAGGCCTTATGATGTGCGACTTGTATTTGTATGCACATCTCAAGCAAGGCCAATACATAAGCTAAGCTAGTCATTAATAAAAAATAGAGTTCCAATTAATTATCATATTAATTGCAACACCGTACAAAACTTTCTATACAATATCTTTTCTATTGTAACGGTTGTCCAATTTAGCACTGTTTAGAGACAAAATCACTTGAGCAAGTCGTCCCACTTACAATATTGCCCACCAGCCAAAGCACGGTAATAGCGGTCCCTACAATAAACCGGCCTCCCATCAGCTGCCTCAGCTGCTGCTGCCGCAAGGTCATCATCCTTTATCACCTCTGCTGGTAACCTAAGTAGGTCTTCTTTTCTGATACACAGACACAAAAAATGTCAAAATTTTTTTACATATACTACTAATAATATTTTGAGGCATTTGCATATAAGAATTGCTAAAGTATAGCCAATGGAAGGGTCAAAGAACTCTTTTATTAAAGAGGTTAAAGTTGCCTTGCCCTCTAATGGACTTTTATCAGTTTAGGTCAAAATTACACTAACATAAGACAAGTTGAACCACATATTTTTTATTATAATTTGACATTGCAAAGATTGTAATCTCGTCAGTTGAACTAGAATGAAAATCAGGGCCAGGATGGCCGCTTATGGCTTGACGAGCCCTTCAGCCTTGGTTGTACCAGTTCTTTCTTTTCCACTAGTCACAGAAAAGTTTACCATGCCTAGCTGAAAAGTATTAAATAGCAGGTAATATTTGCAGATGCTAGAGAACATTTGGTGCAATTTGCATCCAAAACTGTAACAAACCAGAACTGATCATTATATTATGAAAGACATACCTCAAGCTACTTTTGGCATTTGAACTTGAGGATATCAAACTATCCCCTCTTGAATCATACAAACGGTGGAAGTAATCCTCCACTGGTGAAGAAAAAACAAAGAGAAACACAGCACTAACAAGTAGTGCTCCTGTCCCGACAAGTGTTTGTTTCAAAAGGTTGATCACCGGCTTTACCTAGTCAAATATAAATGGTATTTTTAATTTGGGCCTTCTCATTTTCATTCAAAGAAATGTGTTTTCTTAATTAAGGAAATTCAAACTTGTCCTGGTCTCAACTGCAGATATTAATGCTCAATGAAAAGATATCCGAGCCTATTATTTTATAAGGTACAATCTGATTCACTCTAAGCATTGACAGAATGAGAGAGCTAAATCCTTTTGAGTTTTGTTCAGTGTTCACAATGAAAAAACATAACTAAAAAGGTAAAGAATGAACATTAACATAACCCATACTTTGTACGATCCCAGTAACCTGTCCCGAGCAAGTACCTATGCAAAGAGAAGGAAAATAATGAAGTAAAAAAAAAAACAGCATCGAATGTGTATGTCACATTACTGAAAGAATTTTTGCACACACCTCGGGTGGCTTAACCCACATTTGCCCATCGTACCAGCCAGTTTCTTCATATGGTACAACAGCAGAGAGTAACCTATCACCAACATAACTCCATCCCTGTATCGATGCAACAAAACACAGTTATCTTTACAACCCAAGATAAAATTTAAATTAAAAAATGATCAGAAAGGTAAAAGACTTGCCAGATAAATCCGAAGTACGACTAGGGAAACAAGGAGCAGAGTCCCGATTCCAGCTGCTAGGAAGAATTTTAGTGGATCCTGTGTATGGCAATTGCACAAAGAGATACTGATAATAATTCCAAGAAAAAAATTAGAAAGAATAAATTATTTCATTAAATTCTCCTCTTTAACATGACATTATCGTTCTCTACATTCTCACTCATACAGGTACATATACTAAATACAACAACATCTGGTGACACTGTGAATAGCATACTACAAAATATCTGCCAAAACAACGGTTTAAAGTATTTTTTTTCAAACCTTGGAGGGGTTAAAACTAGCAGCTGATATAGGAGCTCCTAGAACAGTAAAAGTAATAAGCCATAAGCTGCCCAGACGTAAAAAGAAAGAACCGGGACTGAGACCTGCCCATGAGTACAGGATGCTATCTTTCAAAGAAGAGTACTCATTCACCTATCAACAAATAGGAAGAAGCATTGCAACATTAAGTATTTAAGAAATATTAGTAATTAGCGCAGGATAATTATTTAATTTATTTAAGTACTTAAAAGACAAGTAACATGAGCATTTTATATTCACGAATGGTCACTATTGGTACTGTCATTCCCTGTTTTCATACTAAAGTTTACAAGTCACCAATATGGTTATTAACTAACATATTTTTGTGTTGATTTACAACTTACACCATTCTTCTTAAAAGTATTGAAGATATAATCAAACCCAGTATTCCATGAAAGATCAAAACACATAGAAGTCGACTGCCATTTTATAAGGAAAAAGGTTCAATACAAGGAAATCGAAACACCATATGTAAATAGCAAAGATCAACTTAGCTGGTATCTTCACTAAAGATCAGTTATTGGATCAGGATTGATTATATCTCCAATAGTATAATAAAAATTTTAATCTAGTCACTGTGGCAATGCAATAATCCAAAGCACTCTAAAAATAAAATTTCTCATCAGTCATCAACAACTCTTCCCTCAATTTCCATTACTTTTTCGCTGTTTAACCCCCTATTTACCCATTTTTGGATGAATATAACAGATAAGATTATATTGATGAAATCATATTGTCGAGAACAAAAAGACAAAAATTTAAACTTCGGAGGGTAGACACAGAATACACATGATTGAGAAACCAATTATGTGATTACCTAAATTACTTAGTGTTGTTCAGATCCTGACCTTTACTGGTAAGAACTGTACTAAACCAACGTAATAACAAAACAACATTTGCTACTTACCGGTCTTTGTTCAAAAGGGACTTCCATCTCCAATCCAGGATCCCAGTTTTTACCAGCAAAACCACTTCCTCTCCATTCAGGCTCATCCTTCAGCGCCTTGGCGATTACAATGCGACTCAATTTGAAGGAAGTGAACTTCACAGCGCAAGTTCTGGCAACACCATTGCTACCCCGACCATAATTCGAACAACCACTGTTACTAGAATCTACAGCATGGAGAGAAATTCGCAGTCTCAGAAGCATTGTTTATGTGAGAATTGAATTGAAATGAATTATATCGGGTTTGCAATGGTTTTTATTCATGTGATTTTTCTCTTCGTTTTATAGCCATGCATTGTTTAGGTGGTGGCAGTGAATTGTGTGTTTATCTGTAGTTGTGGTTACCATCTAATATAATTGTGGTTCGATTCATATCAGACGGGCGGTGTGGATCAGAGATGGCATTCTTTTCTCTATTTTTCTGGTAGAGAAAAAAAAGAAGAGAGAAGACAGGGCGCGGCGCACACGTGGCGGGGACATCCTCACACGTTGCCTGGACAATTTCGCGCGCACTGCCTCGTGGCATCGATCATTTCTCTATGGGTCGCTTTGGACGGGCGAACGATTAGATGGACCCAGCCCGAACCAAACTCAACTAAACTAATACCGATTATAACCGCTTTTAACTTTCATGGCCCAACAAGAAAGAACTGAATCTTGGATCACTATTTTTTCACCACAGTCCAGCTATATCTGCTTCCGACTTGAGACTTATTAGCTTCAGGAGTTACGCGGAATGGGTGAAGAATAAAGGGAAACAAATATCTAATTGGATCGATTACGCAGAATGGGTGAAGAATAAAGGGCAACAAAGATCTAATTGGATCGATACGGTTATTTGTTTAGAATTAAAATTTTCGGAAGAAAGCGAAGAGAAGCAAAAGGAGGTGAGCTTCGCGTAAAATTTAAGTACAAATTCAGTAATTTTGTAACCTCTGTTTTGAAATGTAGAGATGAACTCGCTGTCTTATCTCCACCCCGTCCGTCAATTTTTCTTTTTCTTTTAATGAGATAATTTTAGATCAGTCTCTCACAAGCTGTTATGACTTCCAACTTACGCTATGGCCTATGGTATTGTACAGTGTTCTCAGCTATCAAACGTCGAAATGTATCGACACTTCAAGCCAGCTCTAGTCTTTAGTCCACGACCTTAACAGAAGAGGCAGATTTGATTGTGATTCACGCACTCTCTTCGATCCAGCGGTTTAGATTGTTTTAACTTCTTTCCAAAAATTTGAAACAATATTGTTTGTGCATCCTAATATGCGTGTAGTACAAGACGCATAACGGCATAAGAGCATCTGCATCGGCTTGCATTTAGAATTGCAAAATCCAACGTGGCAATCGCGACATCCGCGCTGTCAATTTCATTTTTATTTTTAACGTTGCGGAGACCAAAACTAATTTGAAAGCTTTCATAATATCAAAGCTTTCAAAAGAGCTTTCATTTCGCTGATTTTCGTCATTTCTCTCTCTTCCCCAACATGAGAGCGCTTTTGAATTACTCTTCTCTTCACCATTTAACTTTTCTCTTCCCCAACATGAGATCGCTTTTAAATTACTCCTCTTCACCGTTTAAGTTTTCAGAGAGAGAATTATAAAAATTTTATAGAAAGAGGATTTTTGTTTCAACGAAGATCCATATGATTCTTACTTTTTGTCGTTCTTCTCCTTTGTTCTTCCCCTTTTCGCCATTAACAATTGTGCATAGCTGTTGCTTTAATTAAAAAATTAGGCTTTAAAACTATCAGAAACAATAAATATCACACAATTCAAGGAACAACAGGACAAATGGACAATATACCATTCCACAAGAAACATCTAGTTTACACACTTGACAAAAACACAAATTTACAACAATATGAATCTAATGTCTTGGCATAAGCATCTCTCTGCTTCACACAACACTCGAACAAACTCACATCGAATTAGCGTCTCATCACTTCCTTCGCCAAGTAACAATCCTTATGTCTTGCCGAAATGTACAATGCAATTCATTAATTCCATCTTTGCTGCGGACATGTTAAGTTACTTAATTCTCACTTGATCTCTCTTGATCTCCTTTTTTTTAATCTCTTTTGAAGATATGGCAAGTAATATTGATAAAGAGGAGGAGAATATATTTGACAGAGAGAATAAGCTCAAGCAGGACAAGTGTTAGCAGAATAGAGATGATTGTTTTGGCATGAGACACGAATACAACAAATGAGATGTGTAACGTGGATGCCTTGCATGAATGGAATTCAATTAAAGTTTGTTTTGAGATGGCACGTGGGATCATGATTTTTTTTTTTTTTGAGGAAAATGTATCATGAATCAAAAGAGAGAGATTGGTGAGCGAAAATAGAGATGTTTTCAGTTTTGGAGTTTACTGTGGGTGGATCGAAGACGGAGAGAAAATGAAAGGTCTGTTTGTACTTTAAGATTCGTGTTAGTTGGACTTTTGCAATTAGTATTATTTCACCGATGCAACTAATTTGCAATTAATTGATAATTTCAAATTGACAGCTGTTTTGAAATCGCAAATCACTTTCAGCGTTGGAGATGCTCTAAGAGCATCTGCATCCCTGAAACTCGTAGAATTTTATAGTAACTAATAACTGATTTTTAGAAACTTTAGTCTCTTTGAGTTTCTAAGCCTCTACATTCCTGAAACTAAAATTAGAGTTTCTTAATTGCCACATCAGCATTTAATTTTTCCGTTAATTTTTTTTACTCCTGCTACATCACCGATTTGTTCTTTTTTTCCGTCAATTTTTTTTTTGCCTTGAATTGGTAGGAGGTTAATTAATTAAATCATTGATATTTATCACCTCTGTTTACTTCACTTAAATAAAATAATTAATCAATTAATTATGGATGTCCCCTGTTTGGCCTAAATGGAGAAGATGTATTCCGAAGTTAAACCGACCCTGTCATTTCAGCTTCTCGTTTGTCGTAAATTGGGAGAAGGTTTTCACCGATTAAATTCTTTTTTTCATTAAGAGGAGAGAGCGCGCCAAGGGGGGAGATAAAATAAGCCGCGCCAGGGGTACGGGAGAAAAAATAAGCCGTTCTTTTTGCCAGATCATAGTTTTGAAACGATTTCTAATTATAAAACTATGGAGCAAAATTGTTAATTAAGAAACTCATTTGCATCTCTGAAATCAATTTAGAAACTGCCACGTAGAATTAAAAACTATCATAGTTTCAAGAATGCGGATGCTCTAAGAGCATCTTCATCTTACTTACAAAGAAATCATTTTAATTATATGGATACTGAACACTTATTAATTTCACAAGATTCTTATATTGATAATTTGGCAAAAAAAAAAATATGACAAACGTTTTTGTATTTAATTTGCATGTGTTACGAAAAATTCCATCTCTATAATTATAAAAAGATTGCTCGCTATTTTTGAGCGTGGATACAAATTTTATTACTTGTTTCTCTTCTCATCCTTCAACAAAAAAGGTAGAAAAGGAAAATTAAATCCGCGACTTCACGATATTTTTTCAGACAAGTAATAAAATGGCAGTTGCAAGATTCTTATATATTTTTTTTCATACAAGTAATAAATCAGACTTCACAATACTTTTAAAACCATTTATTACAGACATTTGCAAATATAAATGGCAGTTTTGCATCCTTCAACAAGTAATAAAATTTGTATAATTTTCCCTTTCCGTATAAACATGTCCTTTGAAATGCATCCATTGAAAAATAGAACCGAATCTGCTGCTCTCCAAATAGGAGAGCAAGACCATGTTATTCTAAATCTAACCGTTCATCTGTGTTGAGATTCGTGCATGAAAAAAATCAACAGTCAGATTTAGAATAACAAAGTCCTGCTCTCCTTTTTGGAGAGCAGCGGAGTCAGATCCTTGAAAAATAGGCCCAGTTCGCGTTTAAATTTTATTTTCCTGATCAATGTATTCTGATTAAACATATATTCTTTATATTATATCCATTAAAAATTACGCCTGCTGCAAGGAGTAGGCTTATGCAACAAAGAGGTTAATGGGTTGAAGAAATATTTTTCTCAAAAAGAGGAACCTTAATTAGCAATCCATATATTTAGGAAAAATAACATCCTTTGTTCTGAGATAACAAGTCAACAAAAGATTTATAGCAGGCATACAAAAACAAATATACTCATATGAGAGTACAACCCGAGCAAAAATTGCCTCAACAGAAATCGAAACACGTTAGTTGAATATTCCATTACATGCCATAACTCTTATTACAACAATCTAGAGAACTAGAAAGCTAAAAAGTGACAGTACCTTTGTTTTAGAATTTAAGTGCGGTGGTCCAAGTGCCTTGTACGCTTGGGTGTTTCGTGACATGACGTGTTCTGAGTTTGATCACCTTTCTGCCAAGTGCATTCCTTAGTCTAGTGGCCTGTAACAGTATTTCTTCTGGTGTCAGATTCTTCACACAAACTACCCTCTCATTTTTGTTCTCTGCATTGAAAGTTGAAAAAAATATTACAAATGCTTTCAATTCTAGAAAATGCATTATTATAAAGGTCTTTACTTAAATTGGAATATCCAGTCATTTCATAAATTCAATACTCAGATTGTATAGAAAAGAGTTCCAAAGTGCTAAAATACAGCAAACTTTAGAAAATGTCAATTTCAAATGCTCAATTTATAGTAAGCTATAAGCAGTACAAGAATTGCAATCAATTAAAATGTTTATATATGCAAGAAAAAAATCAACTGTTCAAGCTTAATCTGCTTTATGGTTGCATCAAACTGTTCATAAGAATTAAACATCGACCCCTGAAACTGTTCAAATTCCAATTACATGATTATTTCAGTTGAGATTGGGTTGAACAATCTACATTGTACTCGATTTAATAAAAATGATATAATAATTTTAGAAGAACCATAACATCACAAGAAGATTAATGAGGTCTTACTATACAGGCCCTTCAAGAAAGGATGCTGTCCTCTGGAAAGTTCAGTAACCACCTCTAGTTGTGGGTTTTTCTCTTTAAGTGTTGGTAAGTGATTTTCCATAAATGCCCTGAATTGTTAAGCAGGTCATTTCAATTGTCAAAACCCAAAATAACGGAGTTAGACAATGGTTCTAAGCCTATAAACAAAAAACTAACCATACATCTCCAAAGGAGCTGTGTCTGAATCACATCAAATTTTAGATGAAAAATTCTCCAAACTAAATTACGTGAACAGCGCCTACAAAGTTACAGTGATCTATTTAAATCCCTACAATTATCTTACAGGGAAAAGACGAATTCTGGTCCAACCTTATCTCGCCAAGAAATGATGGTAGATATCAAAATTGTAAGCATTACACCAAGGAATGCTTTGGAGCATCAAATTGAAAAATCTGGGATTTCAAGGACATAAGTGGGAAATAAAGAAGGGCTCTGCATAAACTAATCTAAATCTAAGAACACATTCGGATACAATATGTCAGTAACATATAACTGATACTAGTCAGAAGCACAACAGTACAAACCACCTGGTACTAGTACATGAAATTTGTTTGAACAATAAATAATAGACGCACCTTATACCCCTACTACTTCCTCCCCAGTTGCAATAGCTTACAATCAGCTTCTCTAGTTGCCAGACACCTCTCAGTGCCATTCCTCCCTAAGTTCAAGAGACTGAACAACAGAAAGCAAAGATATTACACTTATATTATATCAATCAGTAAATAAATTTCAAATTAGACTGAATCCAATTACCAACATGGAATTACAAACACAAATCACAAAAACATTCGCAAACATCTATTAATTATCCAGGGTGCTGCTAGCGACTCCAACAAATCGAGTTGAGAAACGAGGGCCGAAATTAAAAAGTAATCAAACACCATAACAGATCGAGTTAAGAAATGATAAAGAGGAATACCGAGTGAGAGAGAGCGAGAGATTTACCAGAAGCAGGTGCTACGCTCAGTGTTTTTTCAATTGATAGGAAGTAATCGAACTTAAAACCCTAGCCAAGTAGCCAGTCAAGGGATCTCTTCGCAAAAGAGATTTGTTTTTCTCATGGTTAACACAAATGGGTTTTGGATCCGGTCTCAGAAGCAAGCCCGTTTCTAAAAGAGGGGATACAATTAAAATAGCGTTTCTTATGCGCATCTCTTATTTAGATGAGTTTATATTTTATCGAATAATTAATTTATTCGATGTATAACGATGCTTATACCATATGTTATTAATAACAAAAAATATGAAAAGTATTATTTGTATTTATTCAGCAAATTTTTAATTTTTTATAATTAATTAGAAAATAAAAAATAAATATTTAACATAATAAGTATAAGTACTTATAAATCCAGATATATATAATTTACATATTAAATTAGATATGTTCTTAGAAGCACACAAAAAAC
The DNA here is from genome assembly GCA_964058825.1 of Carex arenaria. Lineage (NCBI taxonomy): Eukaryota > Viridiplantae > Streptophyta > Magnoliopsida > Poales > Cyperaceae > Carex > Carex arenaria. Next base: position 85,758 of record CAXKVW010000803.1, read on the forward strand.
TTTACAAGAACAATTTTTAGAACAGATGTCAGATGTGCAGATATGCAGAAGACCGAAAAGGGCCGCCTGAAAGAAATACGACGGGGCGATGGGCTATAAAATTTAGGCCCAACAAAAGCTGCAAATATAATAGTTGGAATCGGGTACGGACCGCACAAAGTGTGGCGATTCAACTTCGATCCATTAGATATTTAGATCTGGTCGACTAAAATTTTTAAGAAGATGATCTGGCCGTTAGATCCCACCCACCGGTTTCTCCAATCAACAGAATTCTCTGACGCAACTCGAAATTTGAGTTTGGATACTGACTATCAGATCAGAAGTGGAATGCTCCTGGCTTCTTTAAAAGTCGTGTTAACTCAGATCGGACAGTTCATATCTAAAAACAAAATTTGAATTACCTTAGGGTTATGAATTCCGAAGTTTCTGCCCGATGCATTAAAATATTTAGAGCAGAAACTTCTAGAGAAGGGGCCCCCTCTTAAGTCTTAATCCTACACTACACGTCTCCCCGTGAGAAAAGGGTAGGACTGCGTCTTCTGGACATTTCTCATCTCCAGATTATACCAAAAGAATCGCCGGATCTTGACCGGAGATGGGCGGCGGAAACGCGCAGAAATCGAAGACGGCTCGTGAGAAGAACTTGGAGAAGAACAAAGCTCCTAAAGGTTCGTTTCTCCCTCTCTCCTCTCTCTGTCTGTCTAAATCTACATCTTGTTTAGATTGATCTTGTTATTATTTTGGACTAGTATATAAAGCTTTAGATTGTTTATTTGTGAATGTTTACGATTGACAACATGAATTTAACCTTTGTGCATTGAATTTATTATGCAATTGTCACGGGCAATTGGGGAAAAATTTGTTGGACAAAATATTTGATGGCAAACCCTTTGAACAATAAACTTTATGAAATTTAAGCTATATTATGACTTTATTCTGATCCTTAGATACGAGGCTGTGTCAATTATTAAGCTTGGTCGAATGAATGTAAAATGTTGAAATAGGAAGTTGATTTTGTTCTAATAAGAGATTTTTTTTATTTTCAGGAAGTCAACTTGATTCAAACAAGAAAGCCATGAATATCCAGGTAACTCTTTCAGTTAATTTACATTTCGTTTTTCCCCTAGTAAATTCAATTATATATAAACGATAGAGAGCTTGCAGACCTGAGCAAGTAGCTAATTTTAAAGAGCCATCATTCCTAGTTAGGTTTGTTTTTAAGGTCTTATATGATCTTGTAGTGGTAGATACTGTGGTACTGTTAAAATTGATTTGGTACCGGGCCAATTTCCCAATTACATTTTCATATTGGATCAAATTGTGTAGTGCTTAATTATATTATTCTATTTGGTGATCAAGTCTCTCAATACTGAACCAAATTATGTAGTGCTTTATCATTATGTTTGTGAGTGAAAAAAGTTATTTGAGCAGTCGAGCTTTTGGATTGTAACATTTAAAGTTCTTAAATATTAATAGGAGTGCATTGCTAGATTATTAATATTTCAACTTCTAATTCTGAGTGCAGTGCAAAGTGTGCATGCAAACATTTATTTGTACAACATCGGAAGTCAAATGCCGAGAACATGCCGAAGCCAAGCACCCAAAGGCTGATTTGTACCAGTGTTTTCCCCATCTTAAAAAATAGAATAACAATGATAAGTTGCTTATGTAGTCCTATTGTTATGTGATTTTGGATGTTATATGCTTCCTGTTGATGATCAAGTGGTAATGGCATTGTTTACCCCATCTTAAAAAAATAGAATAACAATGCTAAGTTGCTTATCTAGTCTTATTGTTATGTGATTTTGGATGTTATATTCTTTCTGTTGATGATCAAGTGGTAATGGTATTGTTAGATACATGATGTACCAGTTTGCTACTTCTTTACTTGTTATGTGGTTCAGGTCACCGTCTTATTAGATTTCTTTTGCATTAGTTAGTTGGCTCATCTCTTGGCAATTTTTCTTATTTTAGAAGTCAATTTAGTGTGCTAACATATTCAAAACTGGTCAGTTTGTTTTTGGGAACGGTAAATTTTGAAAGATTGCTGTAATCAATTGTAAATAGCGAGGGTCCAGAGGGGTTGAAATGGACGTTAGGTTTTGACTTAAACCGAATCCTAAGAACATGGTTATCACAGGCATACGTGTTATTATTTTGTCGGTGAACCAAAATGTGTTTGGAACAGCAGTACACTGCTTTAATAGTTTAATAGGATCGAATTTGATTGTACCAAATGTACACATATCAGTCGTAATGATATTTGCAAGTGAACTTTAAATAACAAACGAAATTTTATTTTAGGCCTCAAAATTTATATAAAATTCTAATATGCTAATTGCCACTCCTTATTTCTAATGAACAAATGATTTTTATTTTTAATACTATTTTACAATAATAATTAATATTATTAGCAATATTTTTAGCTAGTACCTTATTTTGTAATATATCCAATTATTATCTGTGTTCCGACAGGGGTGGATCCAAGTGTATCCCGGGGGGCAGTTGTCCCTCACTGGATTTTATGTTTTAGTGAAAGTCGGAGCGTTTTGATTGGCTCTGCTCCTCATAGAAATTTTTTTTGCTCCTCGCTAAATGTTTATTTTGTAGTTCGGATTAAATTTAGGATTCAAATTAAAGTAAATTTTTTCGATTATGATTAATAATTAGAATTATAGATTAAAATATCAGAAATTACAACTCAGGGCATTGAAAAGTACAAATTAAATTTTTTTTATTAAGTACTTAATTAGTTAATGAATTTGAACCCAATTATTTATTTAAACCCGATTCGATATTCTTTGCCCCCTTTGACGAAAATCCTGGGTCCGCCTCTGTGTGCCGACTAATTTCAGAAGTAGTGATGGACTGATGGGTATAATCAATCAACAGGAAACGACTGTCGAAACAAAGTTAATTAACACTCATCCATAATTGCATAACTAAACGAACTTGATCCAATCTCTAAGCCACGTTTAATAGTTTTCGGAAAAAAAACTTAACAAGCTGGACAAAATTATGCGTAATATGCCGACGATCTCATCGAAATCGCTACGAATTAAAGCGAAATTGTTATTTTCATAGTTCAGAGAAATTATCTTGGAAATTTTTTTATCTTCAATAATGATCAGAATTAGTGGGTGGATGCAGGAATACAGAACTGAGCAGAGGATATACACAAAACGACCGAAATTTTTATATATATACAAAAGAAATAATAAATTTAACAGTCTATACAATTTTTTTTATGAAATTCACAATCTATCTAAACCGATGACAGTGTCATCGGTTTCAGAAACAACGAACGACTCAGATTTTTGATGTATACAAAAAAAAAAAAAAAAATTTAAGCCAGGCACGATTTTTGATGCTTTATGCACACTTTTTGAAACAACGAACGACTCAGATTCAAATAAAAAATGTAATCATTACATAGTTTTGTTAAATTTTTATTTTTTCAAAAATAGAAAAACAATAATATTTTCTGTATTTACCTAGAAGTGACTTTTGAACCGGGATCAATAATTCAGATTCAAGGCATTTTTATTTTTTTCTAATAACACACCAAGAAATATTTTAATTTTTCTTACAGCCATGAAAAATTTGATCTGAAAAATATTAATCCGGATTATTTGTTTAAGTTTTTCTAATAAATTAAATTATATTGTATTCTATCTAATTTAAAAAATATATAAAAATATTTCTAATATTTTAATAAAAAAATTATAACATTTTCTAATTAAATAAAAAAATATATATATTTTAAATTAAATTTAGATGAAGATATTTTAATTTATTATTATTTTAATGTGAGTCGTTACAAACAGTAATCATTAAGCAATGTGAAACCGATGAGTCGCTCGTTGTTTCAAAAAGTGTGCAGAAAGCATCAAAAATCGTGCTTAGCTTAAACCGATGACACTGTCATCGGTTTTAGCTTTTGAAACCGACGGTTTGGATAGATTGTGAATTTCATAAAAAAATTGTATATATTGTTAAATTTATTATTTCTTTTATATATATATATAAATTTCGGACAAAACGATGTTAACATTTGTGACAACAAGACGTCATTGGTTATGTTTTCTTTTTATAGTTGCCGCTAATTATAGTAAATATTTACATACAGATATATTCATAAAAAAATTAAATACAGAAATTGTAAAAAATATTTACATACTCCCGCGGAGCAGCCTCATCCTGCACTGGGGAATGAAAAATAGCAAATATTCTCACTATTTCGAATAGCAAAAATGTTGTTTGGATACAGATTGCTATTCCAAATAGTCTATATTCTTGAATAATTTCCTATTCTGGCTATTCTCACTCCATCCAGACAAAAGAGATTTGAGTTGTATCATTTTACTTCTCATATTTTACACATTATTTTACATTTTAAGTTATAAATTAAATTAATCTATCTGAAGGAATAAGATATTGAAAATAAACCTGTCTTAACAATAAACACAGTAAGTTAATCAACTTAGAGAGTTGAAGTAACTTATTCCGGATTAACTTTTTTACTCTATCTTATTCATATTTTACTACTTGCTCAGTAGCTTAAGTGTGAAATACGAAATTTATTTCACCTTTTACTCAATGGATATCACAGTTGTCTGACATATTTTTAATTTGTGCGCATTTCACATTGAAATTCGTGTGCATAGATTTTAAAACACAAAGACGACTCCAGTGACTATCCAACTCAAATTTACGAGTAGAACTAGGGTGTTCTTAAGTTTATCAATTTTTTTGTGAACTCAACTCCAAAATCTATTTGATTGACTTCAAACAACGAATCTAAACCGTTGAAATACTTCTACCTTACGAGTGATGCATCTACACGTGAACATTCTAAACTTTCGAATTAATTTAGTATAAGTCAAGTGGTCAAAATTAAAATCTTTATAAATTAATTTTAATGCATTCATTTTTTTGGACACCTTTTGACCACTTTACTATATATAATTTTTTTTTAATTAAAAATTTTTGCATGTAAAAGCATCACTTGTAAGGTAGAAGAATTTTAACGGTTTGAATTTGTCATTTAAAATTAATCCGATGTATTTTAGAGTTGAGTTCACAATAGAGCTTGGTGAACTTAAAAAGCACCCTAGTTCTACTCTAAATTTACTTCTAATGACCATGGAACCTAAAACATGACCTCCTTGGCCTCCATCAGAGTGTTAGAAAAATTGGCCTTCTCCTGAAATAAAAAAAAATAAAATAAAAAAGAAATTGACCTTCCTCAGGCCCCAGCTATTTGCCTGTTTAACACCATAAGGGCGTGTTCCGGCGCCAACATAGAAAAATGGGTGTGGAATTGGATTTTGAACTGAATTTTATTTTTTCCACGTGAACAATATATTAGTCGAAGATGGCCTAAAGCGACCTTTGGACCCAAATTTTTTAGCGATTTTCGTACTTTGGTAATTTCTCAGCCTAGCTAACTAGCTTTTCATTACAGTGTTTTTGAATTTCGGAATTTTTAATAAAAAAATTTCAACAGTCTCCAATCGGTGAAAATAGATCTATTAATCTTAAGGAAATTTGGTCCATTATAAATTAAACAGCCGTAATCTATTCAGATCGATCAAATATTGACCGGGCTCCGCTACGCTGTTTATTTTCAACAATAAATTTTAAATTTACCATTATCATTCTATTTAAAATGAACTTGAGGACAGACATAGATCCTTCATTTAAATTGGACGGCCTAAAAATAAATTTACATGCTTTTATTTTTATAACTTTAATAATTTTATTTTATTTTAATTCGAAATATAATATAAAACTGTTCCATATAATATATATATAATTTTTTCTCTGTCTTTATAAAGATTACAATAATTTATTTCCATTGAGAGCACGAGCTTGAAAATACACACACACATTGTGGGCATGAATTTTTAGAATTAGGACGTGTTCGGCAGGACCTTTTTCCTATGGGATTCAACAGGGTTTTGGGATTTTCTCATTTTATTTCCCTAAGAACGTTCGGACTTCGGAATGCCAAAACATTTCCAGTGGGTTTCCACCACCTCTTCCCAAAAACGTCCCCAGCGGGTCAAAAGCTAGGGAAAACTAAAATTAGGTAGAAGTGAATTAATTTGTTCCCAACATACTCTCTCCTCTCTTTATCTCCACTGAGTGATTTTGTATTTTGTATGTTTTCTCCTATCTCCACCGGTGCTACACAAACACAAACACATAAAATGTTATATATAAATATCTCCCTTTTTGTTTAATTTCTATTGTGGGACTAATCAAGAATTGGATCAGGATTTTTCTTTTAATTTTTGTTTTAGTTTAGTTAGACTTTTAGTTTTTTTTTTTTTTTATAATAATTAATAACATTATTCGGTTATAAAATATAGTAAAAAATCGTGATGTAAGGTTTAAGTTTTTTTTATTTAGTGACAATTTTTCACCGAAGACCTTAAAAATTTATTTGCCGATAGTCCTAAATTTATTTTATTTATAATGAAGCTCAATTACTAAATAATTATCAGTGATTTTATTCTTATTTTTCAGAAAAAAAATATAAATCATATTAATTAATCTAGTAATAACAAATCAGATTTGATGATGATATTAAAAACTTCTGTCTTTTTTTTCAGTTTCATTAAATATAAATTTGTAGTTACAAATTCAATTGTAATTTAATTAAATCAAGATTCACTTTTCATTAGAAACTTCTGTCTTTTTTACTCTCATAAATGATATAAATATTACTTCTAAGTGGGATGCATCAAAGATTCACCTTTTCAAATAAAATATAAACAAAAATATATTTTTTTAAAATAAATCAAGATTTCCTGTAACTAATTTCACGGTACAACCGAATGTTCATTTCAGTACATTCCCATATTACATCCCGTAAGTATCCATATCTATGGGTTCCCACTTTTTTAAAAGTGGATTCTCATTCCCGTCAAATCTCATCTTGTGTAATATAGTTTTAAAATATTTGCCATTAAAAAAATCATAAACTATTTGAGTTTTAAAATACTCATTAAAAAGTAAAATTAAGGCGTGATGAAGTATTTAAACACTCCTATTAATTTAAACAAAAATTAATTACATTTATGGTTTCGTGTCATTTATTACAGAGAGAACAGAGAACAGGAGGCGCGGAGTGGAAGGTTTCTTAAAGCAGAATTCACAGAAAAACATTCCTAAATTGCGCTCAAAATGTTAGATTTAAAAAGAAAAGCGAAGAAACATAGTCCCTTCCTCGGGAAATAAAAATTTGCGTGCATAGAACCACGTTACTGTTGGTGGTACACCTGCCAGGGAGCAGAAAGTTCTGAGTGCGCCTCCCCTCAGATATCTCTTATTTTGCGTGACCGACGTGTCCGGTTTCTATTCGGGGATAGATCAGGGGACAGTATTATTTGAGGTTTGAGATTCGTGTAGAAAGTATTTGCACGATTGAGATTTTCCATAATGCCACTCAAAATATGTGGTATTTCTGGGGATTCGAATTCGAAAGTTCTCAGGTACTTTATTAGTACCATCAGCCTTTTCTCTTGTTCGAACGAACAAAAAAAGGCAAAGGAAGAAAGTAGAAAACACATTTGTTCCACAGACCATTAGAAATGAGCATGCACGGAAATTAAATTAAAAATTTCAGATTTTTTCGATGTGAACAGTAATTTTTAGTTCAATTCTCATTTTCATGTTCATGTTCATTCTCAATAGTCCACTGACAAAGTATCACTTTCGGAAAGACCTTAACCTTAACTGCTAAACGAATTTTTTTTATAAACCATAAATAGAAATGACAAAGTTAGAAAACCAATATAATTGTGCTGGAATTTAGAAAAACTATAAAATCTGAGAATTCTTCTCAGTCTGAATTTGTTTTTTCAGACCCAAAGCAAATTTCGATCTTTCTATTTTTTTTTTCAATTTTTCACTCAACCAGTTACAATTGATCATGTGGCCCTTGTGCAGCATCACAGAGCGGAAAAAAAAAGTTCTCTCAGGCCCAAAGCAAATTTTGGTCTCCTCATTTTTTTCATTTTTTTTTTCAATTTTTCGCTCAACCGGTTATAATTGATCATGTGGCCATTGTCTAGGTTCAAGATCCAAATTAAATTTCGGTCCTAGCAATAGAATTAGATTTTTTGTCGCTAGAGTTGGAAAAATTGAAAAAAAAAAATGGAGAGACTAAAATTTATTTTGGATCTTGGAAATTTTTTTTTTGAGAAAAATTCACAATTTTTTATAGTTTTTCTAAATTAAGAAGAAATCATATTAGTTTCTAATTTTAGCCTTTCTATTTATGGTTTATAAAAAAGATTCTCGCTAACCCCCCTATCAAAAGCATCAACCAAAAACACGATAGAGTCAGAGACCATCAAACGTTTAATATTAAACCATGTCCATTGTGATTTTCAGTACGTCAAATCCTCGACGACTCCGGACAGGCTTTTCGTGCAGCTAAACCTGTGGACTTGTTAAGAAGTTATAATGCATAAGAGAATCAAATGAGGTCCCAGTGTCAACGAGCTGTTACATCGTGTACCAGTCCGTACTGGCCACAGAAATTACAACTTTTGACGGGACATTTAAAAGAGGCTCCGATTAACGAAAACTGAAACTCACGCAACGACAATGGCGTGACCTTATATCCCCATATTCAATTATTATTTACCTGCACTGGGCGTTTCAATCTGGTGTGTATTTGGAAATGGAAATATCGAACCGCATTCTGTACGATTATAGTCCGAGCACATCTGACATTTACTTCTCTTACACTTTTTTTATTTTTACTTGGACCGTTGAATCTCTCTGACACAAAGAGGATTTTGACCATATTTAGCGTCTGTTCTCCCTCCCCTACTGCAACACACCTCTCTTTCTATAACATCTGCTCCCCCAGTCCCCAGTTTACCAAACCAAACCATCATCTCCCCCTTCAGAAAAAAATAAAGGAAATAAGAAAAAGAAAGACAGAAAGAAGTCTCTCTCTGTCTCACTAATGGCGATTTGGCTTCTAACTATCTTCTCGGTACTTCTCCTCGTTCTCTCCGCCACTTGGCCAGTGATTTCCTCTAATTCGGAAGGTACAGAGCTTTATATAAAACTATTTTTTCAGATATATATGAGTGGCGAGTTGTTTCAAATTTTATATCCCAAGTAAGTTTAAATTGGATTGCAGGAGATGCGCTACACGCGCTTCGCACAAAGTTGTCGGATCCAAATAATGTGTTGCAAAGCTGGGATCCGACTCTTGTAAACCCTTGCACCTGGTTTCATGTCACCTGCGACAACAACAACCGTGTTATAAGACTGTATGAGCATCTCTGTCTCTGTCTCTCTCTCTCAGTTCTATTGTACAGAAAACTACACCCATTGATTACAAGGAAAAGTTAATAGATTTTTTATTTTCTGAGATAACAAAAAAGGAGGCATATTCATCATTTTTTTGTGTGATGATTTGCAGTGATTTGGGCAATTCTAACATCTCGGGGCCTCTTGGAGCAGAGATTGGGCAACTTGAGCATCTCCAGTACTTGTATGTACTTAAGATCCAAACTGCATTCTTGCATAATTTACTAGAGTTTTATTTCAAAAAAATTAGTTATTGACGCGCGCGTTTTTTATTTTCTCAGAGAATTCTATAGAAATAGCTTTGAAGGGAAGATGCCAGAAGAGCTTGGGAACTTGAAAAACCTGATAAGCATGGATTTATATGAGAATAATTTCCAAGGAGCAATCCCCAAATCCCTTTCTAAGCTCAAATCCCTCAGATTCTTGTAAGTTTCACTATTTTGTTATCAATGTCACGAGTAACAACTTTTTTCGTAATAATTTATAATTTATAGAAAAGAATTATTTTGTCATTTTAGGCGACTGAATGATAACAAGTTGAGTGGATCAATTCCAAGAGAGCTCTCCTTGATTTCAAATCTTAAAGCTCTGTAAGGATCCACATTTTAACTCTGTTGTGATGTTAATAAAGGGTTTAATTTTAGGGGGTTTAATTGCTAATTCTTGATTTTTATTTTGATTTTCCTTTTCCTTTTTGTAGTGATCTTTCAAACAACGATCTTTGTGGAACTATACCGAGCGAAGGTCCATTTTCTAGTTTCCCCCCTCAAACGTAAGTTCTTTACGCACTGAATTTGATACGATCAGTGGTTTCGTTTTCTTTTTGTTCTGCTTCTGCAGTCCAAGACTAACTAATTTGTTTCAACTGTAGTTTCGCTAACAACACCAGATTAAATGGGCCGGAGCTGCAAGGATTGGCTCCTTATGATTTTGGATGCTAATTAGTTAAGAGGTTTTTACAATATTGTGAAAAAAAAAACAAAAGAAATTGAGGTCGGCTTAAAGATATTTGCAGGGATACATTTTATATGTAATCTATTCAGTGTAAAAGATGGGTTTTAAGTTTTTAGAGAAGCTTGAAGCTAGGATTTATTATTATTATATATTTATATTTTTGAAAAGCTTGACAGGGGGCGGGGGCTGTCAAGTGCTATTAATTAATATGCTTAGTTTTGTAGAAATGAAAATAAACTAATTGAGAAAAAGGAGGTAGCACAATTAGTTAAAAAAAAAGTTCTAGAACTTTGTATTCAAAAGTTGAGAGTTTGATTTTCTCTTACAACTTTGCAGTTTCTGTGAAAATTAAAAAAAAAAAAAAACTAACTTTAGTTTTATATGCATGCCATCTATTAATCCTAAATTAAGTCAAAATTTGAGATTGAGTCCGAACCGTCTAATCAAAACCGACACGGCCTTGTACAACACGAATAAACACGCCGTATTATTATTTTTTATTTATGGCTGTGGTAGCGAACTAGCAATCCCAAGTTGACTTGCATAGTGTGTTCTTTTCTGGCTTAGAAAACAGAAGTGCACGGTAACGGTCAAATATGTACTAACAACAATAATAAAGTTTTTAGTTTCAACCAAGTTCAAATAGACTAGAAGTGAAATCTAATTGTAGTCGCAAAGAGAAATAGATAATTATAAAATGGGGATATTATTACTACTAATAGTAATAATAATAACTCTAATAATAATAATAATAATGCTAATACTAACAAAAAACTAATTACATCATGCCTACACTATAGGCATGTCAAAGTCCTAAGTTCTATGTCATAGACTCCAAATCTCTAATTATATGGCCTGAAATCTATAATACTGCTCCTAAACACGCCTACAACACTATCTTCTAAGTCATGGTTCTAGTATGTGAATCGCTAATTTTCACGCACTCCTATCCGAAGCCAGCTCTTTGGATTTGTCCAATCCTCAAGTCCCTTTTCATTGCTTCCTTCAAAGTTAATCTTAGCCAACTTTTGCCTCTCTTTGTGTTTTCTATATGTATGATTCCAGTACGCACCGGCACCTCTGGAGGTCTTCGTTGGAGATGCCCAAACCATCTCAAGTGGTGTTGGACTAGCTTCTCTTCAATCGATGCCACTCCAAGTCTGTCACGTATATCATCATTTCCAATTCGGTCACGTCTTGTATCCACAGATCCACCGCAACATACGCATCTCTGCTACACTTATCTTCTTGACATATTGTCTTTTAGTAGCCCAACATTATGCACCATATAATATCGCAGGTCTGATCGCCATCCAGTAGAACTTGCCTTTGAGTTTTTTGGGACTTTTCTGTCACATAGGTTACCAGATGCCTGACACCATTTTACTCAACCCACTCATATCCTATGGCTCACATCTTCATCAATCTCGCCATCACTCTCCGTCTAAAGTGGTATCTTCATCCTCTGAACTGACGCTGCTGAACTCGCACCTCATATACTCGGTTTTAGTCCTACTAAGTCTAAAATCATTTGATTCTAAAGTATGTCTCCACAGCTCTAGTTATCAACCATTGTCCTACTCTCGTCAATTAGAACCACATCATTAGCAAAGAGCAAACAGTGATTCTCCTTGTATGTTTCTTGTCACCTCATACACCACTAGAACAAAAATGTAAGGGCTCAAAGCTAACCCTTAATATAATCCTATCTTAAGAGGAAAGTCCTTGATTTAAATAATTTATTTTCATGTTTTAATTATACTTCAATTTTTTAATAATAAAGTTTTGGAAATTTTAAGTTAAAATAAAGTTGTTAGAGGTGATTTATTTTTTTTACATGCACAATAAAGAGATAAACAGTACTTCATACAAGTAACTAATAATTTGTGACATGAATTATATATAAATAGTTTCAGCTTAAACATCATGTGTCTAACTGTTACATTGCACAAACATAATATAATTTAACATAAAACATAATTTAAATGAGTGTAATATTGATTTTTTTTTAATTAAATTTATCACTATATATTGTAACTTGTTGGTCCTACTTTATTTAGAGAAAATTTTAGCGAATTTTAGCAATTATATTCAATTTTACAGTCCGGGTCTTATGTTTAAAAAAAATCACGATATAAATGACCTTTCTTCTTTAATCATATGAGGTTCATGTAAATTGTTCCTCTCACAACACTTGTATGAGTAGAAATAGCGTACATGTGACGTAAAAGATGGATAATCCATGTTATATAATACGTTATAATATAATAAGGTTTCAACACAAGGCAATAAAAATATAGAGAAATATACGAGATTCAACATAAGACAATAAGACAAGTATTTTTTGAACAGTTTTTCTTAAATTAATATCAATAATAAGATATTGGATGAAATCAATATATTTTTTATATTGAATTAGAATATTAATTTGCAAAAATTGTTGAGTACAAGAGCGAAACAAAACAATAAAAACACATTTATACCAGAAAATTAGAATATTGATCTAATTCACCAGTAATTTAGAATTGGCCAACAAAAAATATTTACCAATGACCAACAAATCAGATTCATCCAACACTTGTATGAGTAGAAAAATATTTACCAATTACCAACAAATCATATTAATCAAATAATAATCATTTTTGCATACTTTTCCTGAACAATGTTGTGTGCGAGATAATCATTAATCAATCAACCATTAGGCTCTTGAACACTCTCTACCTCTGCAAATGCAATAATTTTTTCTCCAATAAGCAACTAAATCATATTCAACCCAAAGAAAAGTAAATGAAAAGTTAATGTGTAAAAATAAGCAAAAAAAAAAAAACAGAAGACCATATGTACCTATTTGACTTTGTAAATGTCAGGAGTTATTTGTGACAACCACATGCTAGTAAAGAGAGCCTGCAGATTAAGAAATTCGCCTTGATAGCTCTTTGGTGTCTTTTTTCTCAAGTTCCACGGTAGTGCCTTCATTTTCAGATGCATTAATCACCATGGGCAAGCTGGGAGGTTCCTTCAGTAGGGACGTATTCGTCTTAATCGCCTATGTTGCGCTTTGAAAACAAAAGCGTAGGAAAAAGAGGAATAAAGAGCGGAGAAATACGTTAACGGGATTTTAAATAAAGTTAGTCTATTTATTGCTGTGGATGGAAATCGAATGGATCGAGATATATTTGAGTATAAATAGATGTACGGATGAATTAATTTGGCGCAGAAATGATTCAAACCATAGCTTATAGTTAGTATCATATAGTAATTTTGCTGTCAAAATAGTTGATAGATAATAAATTTTGAGAAATACTTTAAGAAACTAAAATTCATATTGTTATTATCAGTGTTGTAAATAACGGTATGCGGTCGTCGGACGGACGGGGTACTGCCAAGCGATTAATCGGTATGCCACCGATTAATCGGAATTATGCGGACAATTTAACATTTTTATTAAATTTATGTATATATATCATAATTTATAAAAAATTATTTATTTAACTAATTAAACTTATCAAATAAACTTAATTTAAGTTAGTTTTATTATTATAACATGACACTATACTTATTTCTTCGTAACACATAAGCATTTTGCATGTGTAAGTAAAACATTTATTTAATGAAAAATAAATTTGAGAATTAAGTTTTTTCAAATACTAATAACATATTATTTGAAAGAAAGAAAACATTCAAACATAAAATCACTAAATTTAATTTATGATAATAACATAATTTTATAAATAAACATGTCGCACTTATTGAAAAAATTATATCAGTAAGTAAAAAAAAAATATGGTATATAAATAATAGAAGAATTAATCAATTTCAAAGTAAGTAAGAAGAAAAAAAATATGTAAAAAATACTGGATAAATATCCAAGCACAAATAAAACTACAATACATGATTTATAAACCTTATTATCACACACTATTATAGAAAAAAAAAACAATGTGAAAAATAATTTTTCACTGGAATAAACGGCCTATTAATCGTTTTTTTCCGCCAACAGGCATTCGTTAAGCGTATTCGGAACGGTTTGGCCGCCGTTTCCGATTAAACGGCCGTTTAATCGGTCGTTTTCCCCGTTTTTTACAACACTGGTTATTATTCTCTAATATCATCATGGTGGTGTACAAATATCTTGAATTTTTTTTTTTTACTTAGATCGGATTTTAACAGAAATATAAATTATAAAAACAATCATATGATTTAATGTTAATTTAATTAAAAAAATTGTGTGCTTATGATTGATATTTTTTTTTTTCATTTTAAAAAAATTACGAGCATCTTCCCTAATTTTTTTTTGTGACACCCGGAAATATAGGATTAAAATAAATGACATCCGGACTTAAGTTTGTTTAAAAATGACACTCCCGCACAAGAATTTCGCACACCAACCAATCCAGGCTCGCACAAGGGTTTGGCACACCACTTGGTCCGCACAAGAATTTGGCGCACCAGGTCCGCACAAGAATTTGGCGCACCAGGTTCGCACAACTATTTGGCGCACCAAACGGGTTCGCACAACTATTTGGCGCACCAAACGGGTTCGCACAACATTTTGGCTCACCAATATTAATTTCAAATTTATTCTAATGAAGCTAGCAATTCAGCACTTATAAGGACCATTTGATTGCATCAAGATCCGTGCTAAGTACATTAAAATCCGTGCAATTATGTTTCAATTTTCGTGCGCAAACTGAACCCAACACATGCTCTGACTTATTACGCATTCTAGTGAATCTCAGAATTCAAGAGGACCATTCGATTGCATCAAGATCCGTGCTAAATACATTAAAATCTGTGCAAGTATGTTTCAATTTCCGTGCACACCCGGTGTGCCAAACCCTTGTGCGGACCAAGTGGTGCGCCAAACCTTTGTGCAAGCCTGGATTGGTTGGTGCGCGAATTCCTTGTGCGGGAGTATTATTTTTAGACAAACTTAGATGCAGGTGTCATTTATTTTAATCTGATTTTTCCGGGTGTCACAAAAAAAAATTCCGGGCATCTTCAAGCTATATGATTGATCGTCATTTAGTAGGCTGCAAGAAAAATTTGTAGCTGGTGTGCTCGATTGATATCAATCTAATTTAGGTTTAGCTCGACTTGCTCGATAAGATTTTTGTTTTTTTGTTTTTGTTAAAAGCCCGTAGGAACCTCATTGAACTTAATTATTGTGTACAATGAGTGTCTGCTTAGCAACAATTACCAGCAACAGTGAAACTACAAAAAAACCTGTCTAATGGTCAGTGCAGGAGCAATTGAGACAGACCAAGCAGTCTGCAGAACAGTAACCAAAAAAGCATAACAAATGTCATATTGGACCAATGGATGCTACACTTACATCAGCCGAGAAGAGAACAAAAAGGCCCACGAACTTGCAAATCGGATACACATATCCACCCTTCCCACATCTGTGGTTACCGTTCCAATAAGATTTTTGGTCAGCTAGAGCTTGAGTTGAGCTTTGACTCCAATAAGTTCGATATATAATTATATTATGAAATTTGAGATATTTAACTATTAACACGCATAATTAATACTCCTAGTTTTTTTAGTTTTAAATGTAATTTTTTTCAATCTTTATTATAAAAATCAACAAAATATCGGTAAGTAAATAAATAAAATAAAAAATGAAGTGAATATTAATTATATTACACATTAATTAGCTAAAGACAATATAAACATAAATATAAAAAAAGGACTTGTTAATTGAGCTCGAGAAGGTTTGAACTCGATAGCTCGAAAATCAAATTAACTTGAGCTAGGATCCGTGCAGTGCATTTATGGACTGCAAGGTTCCAATAACGATAAAAAAAACATATTTTTCTTACGCCAAGGGATTGAATCCTCACACATGATCAATTGGCTAAGAGAGGTATTAATTAATTGTGATATGCGGGTTGTCATTGTTGAAATTGCATTTCACTTACTTTTTGAGCCGATTTTTTTTAATATACCTAAATAAATAGAAAATTTAAAAATTTTCCCACGTTTTATTTTTTATTTATAAAAATGTCCATATAAAAGCTACAAGTTACAAACCAGAGAAACTTGAAGGGTTTATTAATTAATATGCTTTAGTTTTGCAAAACTAGAAATAAACCAAATTGTATATACATGAATAACAGTTAATAGTTAATAACTTAATACTAAGGCAGGGGACCAAAAGTTCCTGGAACGGTTAACAGTATGATATAGTGGAATTCGGATCCCCTAAATTAAGTCAAAATTTGAGTTTGAATCAGAACCATCCAATCAAAATCGGCAGTCCCGTACACGCCTTATTAATTTATTTATTTCTGGCTGTGGTAGGGTCTTAGGGGTAAACATTAGGGGTGTGAGGGTGTCAATGGTACCTTAGTAATTATTTATCGGACTCGTATCGTATTTTATAAGACGAATATAAATAAGATTATTGTTTTGTTAGCTTAATTAAGTTAAAAGATTGGTAATACTAGGAGCCCAAAGAGCACCTATATATGAGGTAGGAGTTGAATCGGCACCAAACGATGCCCGACAATTCAAGCAATTTTCATGAATTTATTGATCAGTCTATTAATAATACATTATATGTTGAATTTACAAATCGTTATTCGCTTAAATTTTGGATTACAACGTACTAACTACAAAAAAAAAAATCATCCTAGTAATATCACCAATATCTAGAAATAATTGAGAAAAGTAACCGTCGATCAGTCTCTGAGCAATCTGCAGAGCTTCATTGATGACGGTGAAGAGATTAACTAGCTTCAATGGTACCTGGGGGGCACAGACTCTTGACCTGGACCGCTCCAGTTCGTCCGTACAGTAGGAACCTCGCCTCCAACTTGAATAATATTCCGATCGAATCTGTGTGGTTGAGTTAGCAAATAGCAATGGCGATTTATAAGATTTCGATAGTCTTCTTCCTAGTTCAAAAGTTCAGAGAGAATAGTATTCTTCTCTGTTCGATAGTTCAGAGAAAGAAAATAGAAAGTTTTAACTGGAACATTGACCTCATAGACACCAATAACGGAATAATTTTTAAGAATATTTGGTGCCATACTGCCATGGCCAATTCTCCATCTTCTTTCACCACAACCCACAAGGCACGGAGGGAGAGAGAGTTAAAGAACAGAGACTGAGAGGAATTAACGGAGTTAATAAAGTTAAAGGATCTCTTTAATTTTCTAATTAAAAGTTAATGATTATTTAGATAAGATTATTTTAGTTAAACTAAAAGGAGGGGAAATATTAAAGGACTTTCAATTTAGATGGGGAAATAAGATATAATGAGATTTTGATGGAAAAATTGAAAATTAGTTAAGTTATAGTTAGAGGTGCTACTTTTACCCGATTATCCGGAACCGATCCGAAACTGAACCGGATCCGAACCGAAACCGACCCAGATCCGGTTCATTTGGGTAGGGTATGGTTTAAAAAATATAACCGGTTAAATTATGGGTACGGTTACAAATTTAATAATTTAATATCCGATTCGGATCCGAACCGGAACCGATATTGTAATGGGTAGGATATGGGTTTGATTTTATTATCCGACCCATAACCGAACCCGACCCGATACCCGTATAAATACCCGATAAAACATATATTAGTTTTGCATATTAATTTAATATCTAATCAACAAATGTCACACCACTCCAATAATCTCGTTTGCATATTAATTTTTTTTATAACATTTATTGCGTTGAAAATTTATTGCATATATCCTTTACCTTATATCCTCCCCATAATTATGGAAATTTATTGCTTGATATGTCCTTTGTAATAAATCTCATTAAAAATAAAAAATCTGTCATATATCATTCTTGATCTTTTGTCAACGAATATTTTACTTTCTAAAAATTATATCTCTTCTTCAATCTTTTAATTTCAAGAACAATAGTATTATTATTTATGAACAAGAACAATAGTATAATTTTTATTTTGCAACAATCTTTAATTTATATTATAATGATTTATTATGTGAGATACTGAGATGTTAAGAAATTATAATTATATTTAAATGTAAATGATTTCTCAAATACTTAGGAGTTGTGATATATACCCGCTCCGGATCCGGAACCGCTCTGGATTCGGACCGGACCCGATAATCTACAAACAAGTTATGAGTATCTATCTACCCGGAACCGAAAGACTGGACCCGAAATATCTACGGGTAGATAGGTATCCGGATCCGGACCCGACCCGATTTGAAACAAATAAGTGTATGGATTGAAATTTGGACCCGAACACTTTTAGGGTACGGATCCAAATATAATAGTATCCGGACCCGACCCGACCCGATAGCACCTCTAGTTATAGTAGATACCTGACCTCTCCCTTAATTTTTTTTTTTTAATGTTTTTTATCATACTTCATTTTTTTTTAATAATGAATTTTTTAAGATTTTAAGTAAAAATAAAGATGTTAGACGTGATTTATATTATTATTTTTACACAATAAATAGTATTTCATACAAGTAACTAATAATCCGTGATAAGAATTACAAATAGTTTCAGCTTAAATATCATGTATCTTACATTCTTACTGCTAGATTGCACAAACATAATTTAAATTAGTATAATATTTATTTTTTCATGATATTGTGACTAGTTGGCCCTACTTTATTTTGAGATAACTTTAGCAAATTTTAGTGATTATAATCAATTTTACAGTCCGGATCTTAAATAAAAAAATTCACGATATAAATTACCATACATCAACAATATTTCTTCTTCTTTAATCATACGAGATTCATGTAAATTGTTCTTCGCACAACACTTGTATGAGTAGAAATAGTGTGTGTGACTTAAAATATTAATTATACATGTTATATAAATATATATTACGTTATAATATGAGATATAATGAGGTTTCAGCACAAGATAATAAAAAATATAGTGAAATATTACACTACAACATAGTCAAATGAAAGTCAACATGTATTTTTTGGTCTGTTATTTTAAATTAATATCAATAATAAGATATGGGATGAAATCAATATATTTCTTACGCCCAATATTTATGAAATTTTAGCACACCCGAAAGAAAGCAGGCATTTGTAACAGCGTCAATTAATTATTCGCCGATTTAAATCTCATTACTAGTTTTCTTCGGGAGAGATGTATTTGTCACCTCTGTTGCTATTAGTGGAGGAGACAAATAGCAGGTGATATATCTCTATTTTGCCTATATTTCGACACTGATTTACACCAAAGCTCGTGTCTAAAAGCCTAAAAGTGTGAATTTTTTACTTAAATATCTATAGAACGTGGTACTGCTATGTTTTGTTCTTATTTTGCAGAAAACGGGCTAAATTCTGGAGCTGACACCTTCCCATACGGTCCGTATGGATTTTCATATGACCTGTACAAGATCTGTCCAACCACACAAAAGGTTCCACACAGGAGGCTACCTCTCTCCCACACAGAGGCACGGGCATACGGTCTGTATGGAATCCATGCTGGAATTGGAAACAGAGCCAGCTGGGGAGGCCAAAAATGAAGGCTTTCTATATGCGATTTTGGGCATTAAAGGGGATACTCCAGATCTAAAAAGGAGCTTTTGTTAACTTTTGAATTTTTGGTTCTTAGGAAAGAAGGCTTGGCTTGGAGAAGAAGAAGAGGAGGAGAAAAACGCGAGTTTGGCGACGATTCTTCGGATTTCTTCTTATTTTGCCATGAACTCTTTTATTACTTCTAATTTGTGTTGTTTTGTGAACATGAGTAGCTAAACAATTTGTTTCTAGGGTTAAGATGTAGTTTCATGTTTGGTTTTACTTGCTAATTACTTGGATTTGTGTCGAATGCTTTGTTTTTATTTTGTTGAGTAGTATTTCGATTGCTTTGTTTATGCTTCGTTGAATTGATTAGTCAACCCGTTAGATGAATGCTCACATCTAAGTATTAGGTGCCAAGTCTATGACATTTAATTCAACCAAACAAAGCATATGAAGTAGGTTTGTGACCCGAAAGGTGAAACCAAGGAGTACCCGAAAGGTGAAACTTTTCTCGAAGCGAAAGTCCTTGGATACTTTTAGTAAACTAACAAGTGACTTAGGTTAATTAAACCAAAAGGCGAAAGATGAGGTTTCAAGCATCTAAGAGGAAAGTATTTGGGTACCATAATCGAATTGTTAGGTCAAAATTGCGACAGCTGAGGTTTAAGAATTTAGGTATGGTCGAAAGAAACCCTAAACAAATGTATCGACACAAAAACAATGGCTGCAGTATTAACTCGGGGGTCCATACGGACCGTACAGCCGGAAGGAAGAGCATCACAAAAGAGGGAATTAACAAGTACACGAGAGAGAAAGAGATGAGTAAAAATTAACAGGATATGTGATTTAAATATCGTCGTAGATAATAATAATAGGATAGGCAGATAGTAAGTCGATGGAGACAATGAACGGTTTATATTCTTCATGATCACAATTACATAGATTAAATTAGTAAACAACATAATACACAATCTATTTATTGTTGTTGTCGGTAACGTATCACTATTTGCACAGCAAAATCCAATCCATTATGATTCTGATATTTCAGAGGTATGCCCCTGCAGTTAGACGGAGACAGCACCTTCAAACTCACTATAGGTGAATTGAAAGCTTCATATACATTAGTTTGAGCAGTAAGTTAGTGGAGGCTATACACCTCTCATTGGCTGGATGCCCAGTTTGAGAGTGCTAGTTACATTTGCTCATGACAGGAAGATTTTCATCTACTAGAAAACAACCAACAAATGATTCAATTTGTTGAAACATGTACGTCGCACAAACTAAGAATATATATCTGTAAAAATAAGTACTTAAATCACAAATTAAAGGAGTTCCTTGAGTTCACTCATGGAACCTGGTATAGTCCCACTAAGCAAATTTCCATGCAGGTCCAAGGAAGAAAGGGATTTTAAGTTTGAGAAGGGATCTGGTATTTTACCAGAAAAAACTATTCACTGCCAAATTGAGAACAATCAAATGCCTTAGCTCTAACAGTTTGTAAAAGATTAAAATCATTCCTTGAAAATCTGCACAAGATACAATATGCACAAATCCAGAAGGCATGCACAATCTTCTCTAGGCCGTTGGAGAACATTCCATCTTTACCTATTTGACAGCTTTGTAATTAGTATAGAATTAGCCTTGATTGTTTTTCTATATTTAGCACTCTATTTTTGGATAGTCTGCTATGTGTAAAATCTGTGTAAAATCTGTGTACAGTTGCCTATAAATAGGCGCCTTGTTCATCTGTATAATAATATAAGAAATAAATCATTGCAATTATTCAACATTTCATGGTATCAGAGCAGGAAAAATACCTGTAACACCAATTCTGAAGCACTTCCTGATTCAAGCAGCCGGCAAGCAATGTCAACTGGCCAGGAAGATGAAAAGCAAAAGGATGACAAGCAAAACCAAGCTGTAACCCCACCTGCATACTATGATGCAAATCCAGCATTAAAACTGACAGCAGAATTGCTAAATGGTAACAATTTCTTGTCTTGGTCTGAAGCAGTATTATTGGCTCTAGGTGCAAAATCCTTGTTGAATCATGTAACTGAAAATAAAAATAGTCCACTTGAGACAGATCCACATTATAGCCAATGGATTGCTACTGACAAACTTGTTAGACTTTGGGTTTTAAACTCTATGGAACCACCAATATCTAGATTATTTTTCAGCTCCAAATCTGCCTTTGACTTATGGAAATCGGTCAAGGACATGTTTGGGCAGGAGAATAACTTTGATCGTATTTTTCAACTCAAACGAGAATTATACCAAACTAAACAAGGTTCCCAGACTATTACTCAGTTGTATGGTTCAATCAAGAGTAAATTAGATGAATTGAACATGTACGAGCCAATTACTGCAGACCTTCAGACACTCCAACATCGATATGCAAACGATCATGTTTACCTTCTTCTAAATGCATTGAATTCTGAATATGAACAAGTTCGTAGTCAAATTCTTTATTCTACCGAGCTTCCCACAATTTCAAATGTTGTTTCCTTGCTTCAAAGAGAGGAAACCAGAAAAACTATTATGAATCTCAACACTCAAATCACTGACAACACGGTTGAGAAATCTGTGTTAGCAGCAGAAAGAAATCAAGGTGGAAGAACTCATACCAGTAATCGTGGTAGAGGCAGAGGTCGGGGCAACAGACCAGCCGCTTATTGTGACCACTGTGCCAGAGATGGCCACAGTCGAGACCGGTGTTGGGTGCTCTACCCCCATCTGAAGCCACGTCGAGACAAGACGAGCAGTGGCGGAGGACACCAGCTGAGTGCGCACACCATAGTGACCGGCGTTGCCCCAGAACCACCAAGTTTCACTCTCGCGCAACTGAGCCAGCTGCTACAACAACTGAGCGGTGCCGGCAACCCATCCGCACCGGCTGAAGGGGGGAAAGCCGCGCCTACAACAGGTAAAGGGGCAGGTAATCTCGATCTCTCGGATTTTGAATTAGAGTTTGATAGTCAAAGCCTATCGAATTCTAGAAAGGATCAGAAAAATAACTCCTCTCACCGGAAGAGCTTAGCTGCACATTTGGATAAAACTAATATAAATAGTGAGTGGATCGTGGACTCAGGAGCCACAGATCATATGGTCAACTGCAAAAAAAATTTAGCCAATTTAACTACATTAAAAATTGCACAAAATGTTTATTTAGCTGATGGTTCGACTAACCCCATGCAAATTAAATTGCAATGTTATTTTTTCACCCTCATCTGTGATTTTTCAGGACAGAGTGACTGGGAGGACGATTGGTGAAGGTTCTCTCGAAAGGGGTCTTTATATTGTTAAACAACAAAAATGTGCTTTTAATTCTACAAAAGAAAGTTTGAATAATTTGTGGCACTGTCGTATGGGTCACCCTTCTAATAGAGTTTTAAGTAAAACTATAGATTTGATTAATTTGAACTCTAGTTGTTGTGAGGTGTGTAATTTTGCAAAACAAACTAAATTACCATTTTCTTTGTCAAATAATAAATCTGATAAGCCTTTTCAACTTATACATTCTGATGTGTGGGGCCCAGCTCCAATGGAATCTTATGATAATTTTAAATATTTTGTAACATTTATTGATGATTTTTCTAGAGCCACATGGCTATATCTTTTAAACTCAAAAACAGAAGTTTTTTCTATCTTTAAAGATTTTACAAAGCTTGTTTCAACTCAATACAACACTCAAATTCGCGTTCTTAGAACTGATAATGGCACCGAGTATATTAATAATAATTTTCATGCTTTTCTAAATAAAATGGGAATTATTCATCAAACAACTTGTGTCGGAACACCAGAACAAAATGGTATTGCCGAACGAAAGAACCGACATATTTTAGAAGTGACCCGTTCCCTTATGTTTCAATCAAAAATTCCGAAACATTTCTGGTCCGATGCCATTCTTACGGCAACGTACTTAATAAATAGACTACCAAGTGTTGTTCTCGAATACAAATCACCCTTAGAAACCCTAAACAGACAAAAAATTAGTTTAAACCATCTACGAATCTTTGGGTGCATGTGTTTTGTCTACAATCAGGATATTCATCGTGATAAACTAGATTCTAGAGCTATAAAATGTGTATTTATTGGCTATTCCACTAAAAAAAAGGGTTACAAATGTCTTGATCCAAATTCTAACAAAATATATATCTCTCGGAATGTTAAATTTGTAGAAACTCAATATTTCTTTGAGAATTTGATTCAGGGGGAGCAAGAGACTTCAAACCAAGGTCAAAATTTAAATATTGAAGATGGCATCATTGGAGATTTTTCAATTAATCGAAGTCAAAGCTCACCCCACACAGGTCCCATGCCATCCGAAGATACCGAAACTCAATCAAATATTGAAGAAGGAGAAGAACAGAGTCAAAGTCAAAGCCTTCCTGGAGATGAAGACAATCCACCTCATACAATTATTGAAGCCACAAGTGACACAAATCAAACAGTAAGTAATGAACCAATGCCACTTCGCTGGTCAGTGAGACAATCCAAACCTTCTGTCAAATTGCAAGATTTTGTTACACACTATAGTTCTAAATACCCTATACAAAATTATTTGACTTATGACAACATTACTCCAAAATATAGAACTTTTATTAGTATGGTATCTAAAGAGGTAGAACCACAAACTTTTTCGGAAGCCATAAAAAACCCAATATGGCAACAGGCTATGCAGGAGGAACTAGAAGCACTAAAGAAAAATAATACTTGGAATATTGTGAAATTACCTCAAAATAAAAAACCAGTAGAGTGTAGGTGGATATATAAGATCAAATATAATAGTGATGGCACAATAGAAAGATATAAAGCCAGGTTAGTTGCCAAAGGTTACACCCAAACTTATGGTATTGACTATAAAGAGACCTTTG
Source organism: Carex arenaria (assembly GCA_964058825.1). Taxonomy (NCBI): domain Eukaryota; kingdom Viridiplantae; phylum Streptophyta; class Magnoliopsida; order Poales; family Cyperaceae; genus Carex; species Carex arenaria. Next base: position 110,406 of record CAXKVW010000803.1, read on the forward strand.
CACCGGTTGCCAAAATGAACACAGTTAGAGTCTTATTATCTGTTGCTATTAATCTTGACTGGGATTTATATCAAATGGATGTCAAAAATGCCTTCCTTCAAGGGACACTTGAGGAAGAAGTTTATATGAATTTACCACCAGGACATTCCCATGAACATGATAAAACTTTAGCATGCAAACTAAACAAATCAATATATGGTCTAAAACAGTCTCCAAGAGCTTGGTATGCAAAACTAAGTTCTGCCTTGATACAATTCGGTTTTAAGATAAGTAATGGTGATCACTCAATGTTTGTTAAACACGACACTAATTCTACCATTATTGTCTTAATTTATGTTGATGATATTATTATTACAGGGAGTGATATTAACAAAATTTGTGATGTCAAGCAATATCTACAAAAAAAATTTGACATCAAAGACCTTGGAAAATTAAAGTATTTCTTAGGCATAGAGATTGCTTACTCCAAACAGGGGTTATTTTTATCCCAAAGAAAATATGTGTTGGACTTATTACAAGAAACAGGGAAATTAGGATGTAAGCCCATAAATACCCCAATTGAACCAAATATCAAGCTAGGACCTAATGACGGTGAACCTTTAACAGATATAAGCCAATTTCAGAGGTTAGTAGGAAAATTAATTTACTTGACTGTTACTCGTCCTGACATAACGTTTGCAGTTAATGTAGTGAGTCAATTCATGCATGCACCAAGAACAACTCATATGGATGCAGTAGTACGGATTTTGAGATATCTCAAGGGAAGTCCAGGAAGAGGAGTGCGAATGCAAAAGAACAAGCATGTCAATATCATGGCATACTCCGATGCTGATTGGGCGGGCAGTAGTGATCGAAAATCCACCACTGGTTACTGCACTTTCGTTGGAGGAAATCTAGTAACTTGGAGAAGCAAAAAACAATCAGTTGTAGCGCGATCTAGCGCTGAAGCTGAATACCGAGCTATGGCAGCAACTACGAGTGAAGTGATCTGGTTGAAACAACTAATGCAAGATTTGGGCATAGAATGCAATTATCCCATTCCCATGTTTTGTGATAATCAAGCTGCAAGATACATTGCAAACAATCCAGTTTTCCATGAAAGAACTAAACATATCGAAATAGATTGCCACTATATACGTGAGAAAATAAAATCAAAGGAAATCGAAACTCCATACATTCCCAGCCAAAACCAACTAGCTGATATATTTACCAAATCATTAACCAATGTTCAGTTCCAAAATATTTTATCCAGTTTGGGTTCTTTTAATATCTACGAACCCAACTTGAAGGGGAGTGTAAAAGATTAAAATCATTCCTTGAAAATCTGCACAAGATACAATCTGCACAAATCCAGAAGGCATGCACAATCTTCTCTAGGCCGTTGGAGAACATTCCATCTTTACCTATTTGACAGCTTTGTAATTAGTATAGAATTAGCCTTGATTGTTTTTCTATATTTAGCACTCTATTTTTAGATAGTCTGCTATGTGTAAAATCTGTGTAAAATCTGTGTACAGTTGCCTATAAATAGGCGCCTTGTTCATCTGTATAATAATATAAGAAATAAATCATTGCAATTATTCAACATTTCACAGTTGAGGACCCAAAAGGCAAATTATCTTCTAGAGCAAGTAGTTGAAGCGATGAGAACTTAGAAATAGACCAAAGTATTTGCCCTGCCCTGTGAATATATTTCGACCGAGTTTCAGTTGGTATAACCTACTGAGGTTTTCCTATCTCTTGCGATATATTTCCTGAAAGTGAGTTGCCTTGTAATTATCAAATTCAAAGGCTTTCAAGTGCTTATAATATTTCCCGTGCTCTAGTGCAGTTTGAGACACTTGTTAAAACAAGAAATGAAGTGAAGCAGCCAGCATATTGATACTATTCTTAATCTAGTAAGTAAGAAATAGTTCAGAATAAGTCTCCTCTGCGGCTTTTTCTCTGCACATGAACCTCACTCTCTTGGATCTGTCAAATAATAAGTTATCTAACCTCAAAACATAGCTGCCATACATAGCTGTTAAACAGCGCTCAATACATAGCTGCCATACGTGTGAGAAGATTCATAGTTTATGTCGCCGAGGAATTTGGTACGATTGGTCCCGATGAATCAAAGAAAGAGCACTCCTCTGGTCGTAAAGAAAGAATCACTCACCTCATAAGCCCTTATTAGTTAAATTAGTAAAGGGTGGAATCCAAGAGAAATTCTAATCAAATATAAACATATTCTTCCAATTCTCAGGTAATCTTCCCAATAACTAGTCGGGAGCCCTCTCTTTCTAGGAGCAAGTTGAAGGGGGTGTCACATCTGTAGGACAACCTTCCCACCCTTTTTATCCTTTCTCCCCCTTCAGTCGCCTCGTACTTTTCATGTATATATTGGCTGATGTCCAAAGTTTCAACTAAAATAAAATCTTATTGACACCGACCACACACACCTGGTTCAGAACTATAACTAATATTATTTTGTATTCTAATTAATCAAATATTAAATGCTAATATGTAAATTAAATTAGTGAATTTGCATTGATGAAAAGAATGATTTCTTTGTTTAAAAAAATTAAAATTAAATACAAATTTCCAGTTTAAAAGTTTAAAATGAGTTATCCTAATCAATCAAATAAAAGTTTAAAAATAGATTAACAAAATGGAAAATGAGAAATGTTATTTGTTTTAATGGAAAATAAGTAATTTTTAAATTTTGATGAGGAAACTCAATATTTAGAAAAAAAAAATTGAGTGTGATAACAATTATCCCGCTATAGATATAAAAGGGTCAAAATGTGTTTTCACCACTCAAATTGCTTAGGGTATGTTTGGATTGTGCAAGGATTAGTACAAGAATAGTATTTTTTGAGTTAGTAGTTAAGAATAGTGCTAACCCAAGTGGTTTGAGAATAGCGCTAACTTCGGATTATTCGGATTAGTAAAAATATTGTTTGGATTGTATATTTGAAATAACGATGGAGGAAATGAATAAAATAATTATTAAGCTAATCTAATATTTAAACTAATATTATATTACAATTAATATTATATTACATTTAATATTTACATAAAACTAATATTTTTTAATATTAATCTACTATTATCTGATATTATATTTATTTAATACTGATTTAATTTTTAAACTAATATTATATTACATTTAACATTTAAACTAATATTATGTTATATTTAATTTAATATTTAATTTAATACTAATTTAATATTTAAATTAATATTATATTATATTACATTTAATATTTAAATTAAATTATATGAATATTTAAACTAATATTATATTATATTATATTAAATCTAATATTTTATTTAATACTAATATAACTAAAAATATTATATTTAAACTAATATTATATTATATTTAATCTAATATTTTGTTTAATACTAATCTAATCTGATTTTATATTTATTTAATACTAATGTAATATTAAAACTAATATTATATTACATTTAATATTTAAATGACTACAATATGATATTTAATCTAACATTTTATTTAATATTAATCTAATTTGATATTATATTTGTTTAATACTAATTTAATCTAATATTATATTTATTTAATACTAATCAAATATTTTATTTAATACTAATTTAATATTTAAACTAACTCTAATTGAGAGGAATCAAATATTTTATTAATATCACTAACCCCACTAGCTCTATTCTTGCTAATTGACTATTTTTATTTTTATAGGTTAGTAGAACAGAGCTATTATCGAGCTAATCTAATTTACTAATTTGTGTTTAGATCACCAAGTTTAAAAATAGTGGAGCTAATCCAAAAATAGCTCTATTCTGAGATGATCTAAACGCACCCTTAGTAATTACTAAGACAAAAAAGGATCGAAGTTTCTCTTTGCCATTCAGGATTACTTTCTTTTTAGGAAAAAGAAAGAGTTTAAGCCCTTCATCTTTCATTAAAGATTAAAACATATATTATAAAATAAAGATTAACAGAGGAGAGTTCAAATATCTCTATCATACCTTTTTTTTTAAACGGTAATAAACATCAAAATAAAACCGTTAAATGTGATTTATGTTATTTTCTCTACGTGTTCAAAAAACATTATCACATTTTAATTTTGTTTTTAAGTGAATCAATATGTTGTAAAATCAACATTTAGAAATTATCCACATTAGTATATTTTTACAAATTCTTGATGATAACCAAAACAAAGTTAAAATGATATGATTTTTTTACACGTGCATAAATAAAATGATGTAGATCATATCCAACGGTTTTATTTTGACTTTTATGTTTTGAGTTTTGAGTTATTGAAGTTTTTAAAAATAAATATATAATAGAGACACAAAAAAATAAAAACATTTGAATCCTTCTCCGATTAATAATATGCTTAAAAATTGGATATTTGGAATTTAAGAATTGGAAGTCAGAAAAATTAGAGAAACATGACGTTATCCAAGTCACAATTTTTTGGTTTCACAATTTCATCGAATGTGAGTCATAAATATTGTTTGAGTACAATTTTCTTCTTCCCGGTTCCTTAGAATTTTAAATGAATTATCAAAATAGAACTGTAGAAATTTCAAATGAATTATTCATTATACATCAATTAGATTATCACAATAGAATTGAATAAATTATAAGTTTTCTAGAACAATATAGGATATAATGTAGTCATACTATTTTAGATCATAGCTTATATTTAGTATCATATAGTACTTTTGTTATCAATATAGTTGATAAATAATAATTTTTTAGAAATACTTTAAGAAATTTAAATTAATGTTGTTGTTATTCTCTAATAGCATCATGGGGGTGGATAGATGTCTTAAAAGATTTTTTTTACTTAGATCGGATTTAAAAACAAATGTAAATTATAAAATCAATCAAATGATTTAAAGTACATTGATTTCAAAAAAAAATGTGTGCTTATACTTGATATATTTTTTTCATTTAAAAAAAATTAGGAGCATTTTCAAGCTATTTGATTGATGGTCATTTAGTAGGCTGCAAGAAAAATGTATAGCTCGTGTGCTCGCTTGATATGGATCGAATTTAGCTTTAGCTTGACTAACTTTTTGAATTTCCAATAGAAAGTGATTTTACTAAAGAACAGGTTTTTACTACAGTTAAATAGGAGCCGAAATTTTTATTAACCGAAATTAAATTAAAAAATATATCGGAAAAAAAGGAGAGATTTCAAAAATTTTCGAAATATAAGTAGAACGGGTTAAATAATCAGGACGGGTTAAATTATTCCGTCTCACTTAATCACTCGGCCTACTAACTAAACGAACTAAACAAAAAAAAAAGTCCGGACGGATTAAACCATCCTGTCCGGCACCCAAAAAAAAATATGGACTATTCACCAAGGCGCAGAGAAAACATTCGGGTTGGTTTAACCCACTGTTGATCAAGGCGCGTTTTTTTTTTGGTGCCGGACCGATTGGTTTAACCAGTCCCATATTTTTTTTTTGTTGTTGTTGTTTAATTCGTTTAGTTAGTAGACCGAGTGATTAAGTGAGACAAAATAATTTAACCTATCTCACGGGACGAGATAATTTAACTCGTCCCACAGGACATAATAATTTAATCCGTTCTACTTATATTTCGAAATTTTCTAAAATCTCTCATCTTTTCCGATATATATTTTTTATTTAATTTCGATTAATAAAAAAATGGGGCCGAGCCGCCGAGGGAACGTTGTGTTTTAATTTTTCTGTTTCTGTTGGTAGCTTCTGGCAACCATTAAAAAAAAAATAGTTGAGCTAGGAGCCTAGGATTTGGAGAACTCGGTCGAGCGTCCATTTGCATCGATGATATTTATTTGATTTGTATAAGTCGATCCTACGATATAAGATAGATATAAGATATTCCATTATTAGATATTGTGCAAAGGATCTAGTTTCCCTAAACTTGGCCGAGCAAACCAAAAAAGACTATTTTGACTTAAGCAAGATATGGAATGGAAAGTAAGTGTTTATAAACCGCGCCAATTCTTCCTTCACCGACTCAACAGCAACCGTCAATCGTCTCTCAAATGAATCTCGATCCGTCCGATTCTATCATCCAGGCATCCAGAGACAATCAAGACCCACTCAAAACCTAAGAAACAATATATAAATTTTCAAGAACCCGTTCCACGATAGACCAATTACAAAAGTGGTGACTTGTGAGTTTCCGTTGAACTTCTTGAAATCCTGGTCTACAAGTACAAAGTAATCTCTCGCAAATAAATAAACAAACCAAAACCAAAACCAAACTCCATTTAAATTCTCATAGCCCGTTTCTTCCCCTCTCTCTTTCTCTCGTTTACTCGTCGCCTCGCCCCTCTTTGCTCCTCTAATCCTCTTCTTTTGCTTTCTCTCCATCTAATGGCAACGATGGCGACGAAGGCATCTCTAGAGGAACTTCCCAGCTCTCGCTTGGTGCCCTCTCGCCGCCACGATTTCGCCTTTCTCAACGTTGGCTGGAACGCAGGTCGTGTTCTTAAATGCGTTAAAGAACCAAGGCTTGTTGGAGAGAGCGGTGGATCGCTGGAGGAGGTGCCGAATCCGTCAATGGTTCTAGCAATTTCGCCTGAGGCAGCAGAGAATGCGGAGCTACCATGGAATTTAAGGAGGAGGAGAGCATCCCACAAAGGCGAGTCTTCTAAATCTGTTCTTGATGCTTCGGGGAAAGGGAAGAGAAAGGTCGTAGTCCCTCTCTTATTGAAGGAGGTTGAGGCTGATTTTGCATTGATGAATGGGAAGAAACCCCACAAGCGACCCAAAAAGCGTCCCAAGCATGTGCAAAAGCAGGTTGATGTAAGTTAATTTTTTTTTTATCTTACTCTTATTTCTCTCGAATCTTATGGAGTATAATCGGAAAAGAATAACTGCTTCTGTTTTTGCTTAATTTAATCGATGATTTATCAAGAATATTTGTTACATTAGAAAGAAAATCAAAAGCAGGTTGCTGTAAGTTAATTTTTTCTCTCGAATCTTATGGAGTATAATCGGAAAAGAAGAATTGTTTCTATTTTTTCTTTATTTTAATTGATGATTTACGAAGAATATTTGTTACATTTAAAAGATATCAAAACCATAATCAACTTATCCATAAAGTTGTATTTGCCTCAGGAGTCAGGATTGATCTCTTAAGAATAAAATAAAATGAAAAAAATCTCTTCTTTTCTCTGGGAGAATCTTAAATAATTGGAAAGAAAATAGTAATTGTTTTCTTTTGTCTGATTATTTGTTTTGTTTTCTTGATTTTCTAGCTTATGATTAATATGTTAGTTTTCCTTGATATGCAGGTTGCTTTTCCTGGCATGTGGTTGTCAGATGTAACCCCCGACCTGTACAAAGTTGAATAGGTATGATCAATTTGATTTTCTTTCTCCTTTCTTTTAAACTGCTGCCTCTTATTCCTTTTTGGTTTGAGGTTTGATTGCTAATTTGAAACAATTTTTGTTGCATTTGCATTTGCAGAGTCTTCACGGCTGATTAATTATTTGATTCATCTCCCACAGAGCATTTTAGTACTCTGTACAGGAGGGGAAGACGCAACAAATGCTTCTCCATGGCTAACTTTGATTTGCTGGTTAATTGGAAAAACCTCTGATTTGCTGGTATAATTAAATTTTTGATGTTAGGTTTCTCTGTTGTTCTAGACATCTGCATAGCGACGTTTAATTTTTATTCTTCGGTGTAAATGGTTATCGAATTGCGTCTTAATTGCAAAATTGGAATGGAAATTTGGAAATTGCTCGTCTTTCTGTGATTCTGTGTATCACTCTTTCTTTGGCCACTGTCCCTATATTGTATCTGATAGACTGATACTGCATTGCTTAGTTAAGTACTTAAGTGTCTGAATGTTTATATACAGTTAATGAACACAGAATCCACCAGACTGTGGTTACTTTGATCTGTGCTTTGTGTCAAGATTCGCACAACAGAATCCCCCCTATAATGTAAAGGTCGAGTGCGGTCGAGTGCACTTTCTGCGCAGTAGATGATAACGACTTCTTTCAGTTGTTAATTTAAACCCATATTTCGTTTTGGAACGTACTCTTGTTTGCATAAATATGTGGTATGAATGGTACTGACTTGCTACTATAATCTAACTTGTAAAGATATTACTTTGATCAAAGCAATGAGTCTTGGTACTTGTTTTTGCTTAACATTGAAGTTCAAGCTGCTGATCTTAATTTACAGCATGAATTGTATGAAGCATCTGTGTAATTTATCAGATCAAATTGCGATGTCACTTTCTGAACAGGCCCTATCAAATTAATGTATTAATCAAGACTCTAATCAAATGGTTATCAAAATAGAAAACTAAAATTACATATCTGTTATATATACTATTATATAGCTTAGGTAGATTGTTTATCAAATTTGGTACAATTTCAAAGTTGATTTATCATCAATCAAAATGTATGGAAATTAATAATTCAGTTTTATGTGCATTTCATTGTTGACCAAATGAATTTTAAATTATATCAAATTTAATACACAAGTTATCTAAACTATAAATAACCTTCCTATAATTTTAATTTTTCGATTTTTATAATCAAATTTGACAACAAACTTATGTTATAATCATGACTCCAGTCAAATTGTTATCAAAATAGAAAAGTAAAATTACATATATGTTATATATAGCTTAGGGAGATTGTTTATCAAATTTAGTACAATTTGAAAATTGATTGATCATCATCAATCAAACTGTATGGAAATTAATGGTTCAGTTTTATGTGCATTTCATTTTTGATCAAATGAATTTTAAATTATATCAAATTTAATACACAAGTTATCTAAACTATAAATAATCTTCCTATAATTTTAATTTGTCGATTTTGATAATCAAATTGACAACAAGCTTATGTAATAATCATGACTCCAGTCAGATGGTTATCAAAAATAGAAAAGTAAAATTGCATATATGTTATATATAGCTTAGGGAGATTGTTAATCAAATTTGGAACAATTTGAAAATTGATTGATCATCAATCAAACTGTATGGCAATTAATGGTTCAGTTTTATTTGCATTTCATTGTGTTGATCACATGAATTTTAAATTATATCAATTTAATACACAACTTATCTAAACTATAAATGACCTTCTATATTTTAATTTTCCGACTTTGAATATTTTTTTTTTCGGTAATCCTAACTGTCAAGTTAAAATAGTAGTCAATAGATCCCTTAAATACAAAAATTGCACAAACTTGCATTTATTAAACTAAACTTGATATTTTGTTTTTGTGGTACAAATAAAATTGTAGAAATAAGACATTTAATCATGAATGTATCTCACGAACTTTTCTTTGTTCTAAAGAATTTCATGTTTGTGTGAATAAAAACCCATAAACCTTACATTGTTTTCTTTTAATGAGAATCCATGAATTATGAAAAATCGATAAGACTCGCTATTTATATATTGTTTAAAATCTCGCCTTACTTTTGCTTGAAGCAATATCTTGGAATTTTGGAGCTAATTATATCGCTTTTCCATTTCTAACAGTGACCAATAAGCAGACCCGCTATTTTTTTTTTTTTTTAGTCGCGATGCTACTTCTTATTTTCTATTTTGGATGGTAATCTATATATTGTTCGCCTCTTGGTTGAATTTGTACAACGGGTAATGCTTTAGAGCTTGCTATTTTTCAATAAAGTTGGGGATTAAGCCACTAATTGTTTTAATATCTATAAGAGTTTTCATCTGAGTTTCAAACATGCAACATCTTATACAGAGAACGTTGTTTTGTCACTAGATCAAAGATTAGTTCGCTTTAGAGTTTATTATTGACTTGGGTAGGCAATTATTTGCAAAATGTCTTCAACACCTGAAAATGTTTCCTGCAAAATAAAATCGGGTGTTAATTTGGGTCTGAAACGGTAACCGCTTGATATGTCTTAGATAGCAAATTATGTTTGTTTGCTACTTAAAATTAGAAAAAATAGGGAGCTTGTTTTGTTCCTTCAAAGATCCTTCATCTTATTTCTTCTGTTGTATATTAAATTTGGTAATTCTAAGTCATGATTTAAATTAATCCGTATGTAACTCTACAAACGTAGTAAGTTAATGCCCTCTAATTTTATGTACTCCGTTGTTACTCCAATTAACTGCCGGTCCTCTTATTCTATAATCAAACATAGTGAAGTGTTTAATTTGTATATACAGTTAATTTTAGGAGTTTTTTTTTTTTTGAAAGATTGGTAGAAGCTATCAAATTTAGTTTTAGGAGTCTAGAGGTAAAGTATGGTGTATGGAGGTGAAAAGGCACAAAATTTTTTGTTTCTCTTCTTGAATAGAGCATCTACTTTTGCATTTGGAAATTTTATAAAATATCTTTTTTTCTTTTTTAGTCATCAAACAGAATATTTTTTTCTAAAATTATTGCGAAAATGTCCTTGTCAACGGGGGCGGACAACCAAGGGAGTCAGTCGCTCTTTTTGGATTTTGAGTTTTAATGAAGATTTATCGGTCCGATCGACTTTGCCCTCGATGAAGTTTTTTTTCCCTCCTTTGGATTTATGATTTGTAAATCGGATTAAATTTTAAGATTAAAATTAAAATAAATTTCTTGAATTATGATTGGTAATTAGAATTATAAGTTAGAACATCATAAGTTATAAGTTAGAACATTAGAAAATATACCGAAATTTTTATTTATATACAAAACAAATAATAAATTTAACAATCTATACAATTTTTTGATGAAATTCACAATCTATTCAAACCGATGACTGTCATCGGTTTCAGAAGCTAAAACCGATGACACTGTCATCGGTTTCAGAAGCTAAAACCGATGACACTGTCATCGGTTTCAAAAAGCTAGTACCGATGACAATGTCATCGGTTTAAGCCCAACACGATTTTTGATGCTTTTTGCACACTTTTTGAAACAACAAACGACTCAGATTAAAAACAACGAACGACTCAGATTCAAACAAAAAGTGTAATCATTACATAGTTGCGCAAACAAAAAATGTCATCGGTTGCACAATTTTTGATGCTTTTTGCACACTTTTTGAAACAATGAACGACTCAGATTCAAACAAAAAATATAATCATTGCATAGTTGCGCAAAACTTTCATCAAATTAGATATTTTTAATTTAAAATAATTTTTCATTTTTTTCTTTAATTAGAAAATGTTATAATTTTTTTTTATTAAAATATTAGAAATATTTTTATATTTTTTTAAATTAGATAGAATACCATATAATTTGATTTATTAGAAAGACTTAAACAAATAACCCGGATCAATATTTTTCAGATCGGATTTTTCATGGTTATAAGAAAAATTAAAATATTTCTTTGTGTGTTATTAGAAAAAAATAAAAATACTTTGAATCTAAATTATTGATCCCGGTTCAAAAGTCACTTATAGATAAATACAGAAAACATTATGGTCTTTCTATTCTTGAAAAAATAAAAATTTAACAAAAATATCTAATTTCGCTGAAACTTTGTGCAACTTTGTAATCATTACAAACAGTGTTTTAATCTAAGTCGTTCGTTGTTTCAAAAAGTGTGCAGAAAGCATAAAAAATCGTGCTTGACTTAAACTGATGACAGTGTCATCGGTTCTAGCTTTCTGAAAGCGATGAATTTGTCATCGGTTTGGATAGATTGTGAATTTCATAAAAAAATTGTATAGATTGTTAAATTTATTATTTGTTTTGTATATAAATAAAATTTTTGGGAAAATATAAGTTAAAATATTATTTTTTATCGAGTATCCAATTAGTTAAAATATAAGTTTAAATTCGGTTAGCTATTTAAATCTGATTCATTTTTTTTTCCGATGAAAATTCTAAATCCGTCGCCTGCTTGTGGACTCCAATTTCCTCCTCCCTCTTTTTTTTTGTTTGATGTCTTGGGATGAAGCTGCCAAAGAGTTGCATTAATAAATGAATAGAGAGTTACAGCCACTGTACATAATTAAGAGAGATACAAATTGAGGAAATTAGAAATTGGATATCCGTGGACGGACCGTGCTCAATCCTGGGCTAGTTCATTCTTCCACAGTGCCATGCATGACAGCAGAGGCGGAGTCAGACTTTCAGACTATGAGGATCAAACATTAATGAGAATCAAATATATAAAAAAAAATTTACTATGAATAAAAGTCAATTTCATCTTATTCATAATATTTTAATTTAAATTATATTAAAAATAGAGTATAAATAAAAAAAAATTGGAAATAAATAGAGATCAATTGACTTTATTCATTGTATGTAGCTCTGCCCCTGCAGGACAGTAGCATGCATGTAGCCTCCTCAGTACCCCTACACACCCCTTACTAGCAATGGAGTAGCCATAGTCGCATCTCTTTGCCAGGACAGTTGGCGCTACCTCTTGATTGTCGAATACCACCTGATTCCTCTGAATCCCGATGTGCCAGACCACACATGCAAATCGAGAGCCTCATTCCTAATTTTTTTGCCATGTTTCCAGTCCTACTTACAATTTTCCAGGATCTGATATTCTGATCCATATCTCATGGACGGAGCCGGCTGGTACCATAATCGGCCGTCTGAGTAGCTTAGAGATATTGAACCAAACCTCTACAGCATAGGGACAGAGGTAAAGAACATATATATATATATATATATATGTAAAATGGATTCGCTTGGGCAGTTTCGGCAAACCGGGCATTGGATGATATCTAAGAACATTAATTCCTCTTTTTCTTGGTACATCCCTTGTCTGAATTTTGACCGTTAGCATGACGTATATAAACAATTTTCTCCTCCCTCACCTTCCCTCTTTTACATTCCATTTTTAACATATCAATAGTTTACCGAAAGAATACAACGTCGCTATTGCCTGCTAACCCAAATTTGAATTCTTTTTATAAACCATAATTTATTTATTTTTTATAAAACCAACGTGATTATTTTTTTTATACAAAAAACATAAGAACTGAAATGTCATTTCGGTCCGCCATTTTTTTTTCGGAACCAAAATGCCATTTCAGCCCCATTAAAAAGCGGTAAAACATTGGCATGAAAAGCTGTGAAACCACATGGACCGAAATATAATTTCAGTTCCGAAGAAAAAAATAGCAGACCGAAATGACATTTCAGTTCTTATAATTTGTTAAAAAAAAAACATGTTGGTTTCATAAAATATTTTTTTAATTATGTATAAAAAAAAGTCCCCAAATTTGGTCTTCCTATTAGGACTTCAGGGAACAATATAGTAAAAGCAAGATACATTTTTTCAGTTGAAGTACAATACAATATAGAGTAAAAGCAAGATATTTGACTTGAAGCGGTACGTGACTGGAATATGAATATACGATGAATATATTGGCCATAAGACATTTTATGATCTCAAGTAGGATTCTTTGATGTAAAATGATATTTCGTATTACCAAGTTACCTTGTGTCTTTGGTAGAACGGTACAAATAAATCAATCCAACTTGAACATTTCATGTCAGCCGCTAGCCGCTAGCCGCTAGTCTCTAGCCAGGATTTGGTGATGGTTTTCAGGCAGTACGACGAATATATTGGTTTCCGTTAGGAGATGAATTTGTAGTTCAGTAACAGGAGGATTATTTGAAGTCAGGAAATATTTTTTGCTTGGTTTCAGGCTTTCGGCGATCTAGCTGTACAATTTATCAGTGTAATAATTATAATTTGTCAGCCTAGAGCCCTAGATCGTAAGATGGGCAAAGACATTGGCAGTGCAGTTTTTGCATCACACCGCGCACAAACATATGTAGCACAGTTTTGCCTCTTTTATCCGTACGCTGCATAAATTAAAAACTTCTCTGTTAATATCTTTACCCCTAACACCTTGTTTGAATGGAGAGTAGAGGAAGGCCTGGAAAGGGCAGAGGTGAAGAATGAGAGGAATGGAACGGAATAGTAAGTAAGATTAACACATTAAATTTTTTCGTGTTTGAAAAGAGGTGAAAAATCGAGAGAAATGGAATAGAATAGAAAGAAAGATTAATATATTTAATTTTTTCGTGTTTGAAAGATTAACGAGAGAAAATAAATTTAATTTTTCTTTATGTCTTATTTCTTATTTAGTTAATTAAAATTTAGCAAGTTAATGAGAAATTTGGTGGCTGCTCTAGATTTGTGACAAATAAATTTTGATAAGAATTATATAGGTAAGATATAGAATTGGACATTTGTATTATTTTTTTTAAAAATATTTGCAACAAACTTTTTTACATCCGTTACACCTCAAATCAGAAAGAAAATCGATTCTATTTATTACAAGTATGTAAGATTAAACTTTTTTTTTCTCTTGTATCATTCACATCCAACATAATTTTGTCAACCAAACACGATTGAAGAATTTTTTTTTTTCTTTCCACTCCATCCCTTCCACTACTCTCCATCCAAACAAGATGTAAGATGCGACGAAGTCACAACAGAGTTAAAAGTTTGACTGTGGCTAGATCCGGATTTATTATTAGCACCAAAAAAATCAGATTTAAATATACTTTGTGAACAAATTGTCAATAGGAGTTCCTTACTGAAAACATAATGATTCATTAAACTAGTTGTTTTCTATTACCCATTATGACTACAACGGTGCAAATGTTTTTTTTTATAAATAATCTAAACTCTAAATATAAAAATATGTGAACCATTGATTTTGTGTTACTTACTGAAAAGTGATTTTACGTAAAAATCCGCATATGTGGTTTTATCAAATAAGACCTAACGGTAGAAAAATTAACGGTGCAAATGAATCAAATTAAACCGTGATTGCTTTGGCTTCTTGATCTTTCAAAAGGAACTCAAACTTTTTCCCATTTTTTTATATAAATGCATCACTTTCGATATCAAATAAGATCAGCGGTTTATATTTGTTGTTTGAAATATAGTTATCGAATTATTAATGAAATATTGTTTATAATTGAACTAGAAAATAATACACTAGAGTTTGCCTTGTCTGTCTTTATTAAAATCTAGGCGCCATTAAATTCGAAATGCTTCTTCCTGTGTAAAAATTGTTTATCTGGTGTGTGTATATATGTTAGATTCCGTTTTCATACGCTGTTGGCATGTGGACCGGACATCAGACTGTCTCTGGGGACAGGACAGGAGCGTCTGATCGGAGTTGTCTTATCAGCGCACGGATTTAATCCACACGATCTTAATATAATGCAGATTAAACGGCTCTGACTAAATATCGAACTGCTGCTGATTCTGTGTTTCCGAACTAATCACACAACCAGAAACAAGGGAAGGCGGGCATTTCAACTTCCGTCATTTCGCAAATTAAACCAAAAAACTGTCAACACCAACTTTTACACAATAGACCAAGTGCACCATTTCAAACTACCTGTCTTACCTTTTGCATAAACTTAGTTACATAAATTAAAATATTTTCTTACAACGAGAATTAAGTGATGAAGCATATGAACAAATCACGGAGCCGCAACTCTGGTAAAAAGATAACATCAGAAACGGATACATCAGATGAGATGGAAAAGAAAAACAAAGCATCACCACAGATGGCTCAATAACATTAAATCTCACCACAAATAGACAAGAAGATAGGAGCAAAGCCACGTTACACACTCATCTCCTGGATTTCGGGTGTTTGATGAGCCAATCTATAACGGAGTCAATGTTAGTTGAGTTCTTGCATGATATCATGTAGCATGACACGTCTCGGTCTTTAATAGCCTTCAGGTTCCTGAAATCATCAGTAACAATCCCAGTTAGGTATCACTCAGTTCTTGGGGATTCAGAATTTTCATTGTTTGTTAAGTAAGAATTTACCTCATGTTTGGTTGTGGACTAAAGCTAAGGTGGCCTAAGTTGGTTATTCTAACTTAGGCCAGTCAAAATAATTTATGTTTGGTTGTGCCTAAATTAATGAGAAGAGAAAGGTAAAATGGTTCAACTTCAATGACAGTGGACTCCAGTGGTGTAAAATTGAAGAAAAATTTAAGACACCTCAAGAGATGGGTTAATTTAGGCCTGTTTAGGCTGGACTAAATTTAAAGCTATTCTATGTTAGGCCAATCAGTTTAAATCATGTTTGGTAGAATAACAGTGGCCTCGAGGCTTTATTCCACCTTTAGTTCTTAGAGCTTCAATCCCAATTCATTCATACCCCATAAAAACAAACAAAAGCAGTAAAACAAAAACAAAAAATGATGAAGAGTACAGCTTGATTGTTTGCTTATAGTTGTTATCTTCTTTTTGTAGGCAATTGGGTTAGGCAAAGTAACTCATATTCCCCTTGGGCCTCTTCGACCTCTTCGGCAAAGTAGTGGAATAGAGAAAAAGCGGAATTTAGAATAGACTTCTATTTAATTATTACGGTCCTATTTGGTTGAAGGTGGAAGAGTCGAAGAGTATCGGTGAATAAACCAATTTTATTTCTTGGAAAAGGTTAATTCCTCTATTCCATCAACCCCTCAGGGAATAGAGAATTAACTCATTGAGAAATAGAGGAGGGACCTCCTTGTAAAAAGAAAGGGTTTGACTGCAAAAGTTCAAACTTAATTCCACTTTTCCCATTTTCACAATTCCACTCAATTCTTTTGTTGTTCGACTGGTATATTACTCTCTTCCTCTCCCGTGGAGCGAACAAGCCCCTTAAGAATTGCTCAAACACAGAGTTTGGTTTCTATTTTAAATTTGTAATACAACTTGGTAAAGCACGATATAGCTATGTAAAAAAAAATCTAAAATTAAAATCTTCAAAAACCACAAAAACAGAATCAATTGAGTGAATTGAAACTTAGATTGAAAGCCTTACATCTGATCCATCAGTTCCTCTTTAGACAAGGCTCCAGGTTTGTCAATCTTGTTTCCAAGAACAAGCAATGGAATTCCACTCAGTGACTGCTTGGTCAAGAGGTCATGGAGTTCACTCTTTGAGATTGACAAGTTATCATGATCAGCCGCATCCACCACATACCTACATAATTTTTGTTCATTTTAAGTCTCTTTAAATTGTCACATGTTTAATTATTTAAAAAAAAAATACATAGCATAGTCCAGTGACTGTCATCGAAGCATGATGAATAAAGAACATTCATCTTAATTGGAGTATTCAATTTACCATATTCAGTTGAATAAACAATATTTCTCATCTGAGCAAGTTAACCTAATACTATGTATCTATGCAAATAATATCTACTCTATTCCATTAGTGTTTAATACTTCTCTTCTGGGAGATCTTTTCTTTAACATTATCCGGAAGAAAAATTGGAGTACCAAAAAAACCCGTCAAGCAAGAAAACCACCCATAATTTATTGAAAAGAAGTTCCAAAAGACCCTTGCGTCATCATAAATTGTTAGAAAAAAAAACCCTGTTCGATCAAAAATTGCAAAAATGCAGACTGCAGTGACTCTCTATTTAAAGGTTAGATAATTAGTACTTTGTTCATACATTAAAAGCCAGATGTTCATTAATGATTACCAAGCATGAAGTAAATCAAAATTGCTTCATATTTGATTCTTTCTCAAGTTAATCCATATTTAGGTTTCACACACTCTTCAAAGAAATCAGGGTCAAGTTTGCAAAAGTAGAAAAAACACCGTGTACAACTTTAAATCTGAGTTAGACTAGTTAGAAGTATTCAACTTCGCTAGAAGGAGGCATACACTTAATTGCTCACTGGGAGAAATAAGACGGTTCTGATTTCACATAATAAATAGCTCAAACAAGAAGCATCATGCCGAGTAAATTAGCTTCCAAGAAAGAGATGATCAGGCTTTTGGATGACTACATAGGAAAAAGAGAGAGAGGGAAGACAGAGATTGACAGGGAGGGGGATTAGAAGAAATTATGATAGCTACAGAATTGATGATTATGGTACAAAAACCTTAGTTGAATTACTTAAGAAAGGAAGGGTGTTTAAATATTTTCATAAGAGTAATGCTTTTTGTTGTCTAGGGATTTTTGCCCCCAGCTATCCCACCAACCCATAAAGTGCCACATGTCAACCAAGTACAATTTGACTTTTTGGGCATTTTGCCGGATGATGTGGGAGGCTTGTTTGGTGGACGAGCCGGGGGTAGCACCCGTCTTTTTATAAATTAATGTTTTTCTTTCTTGTTTGCAATTTCTGTTATTACCACAATCAAAATATTTCATAATGCTTACTTGGAAGCTAATTTACTCAGTATGATTTCAGTTTCATTAAGGGAGAAGCTTGTAATTGTCAAAATTTAATAAAAATAGAATCTCCATTCCATTAAATGTAGCAACCAATGGGAGAAACATCCAATATTTTTTGCTTAGGATCCATACCCAATTATTAAACTTCATGGTCTTGACAATCATTGCAACTGATCTTAATTTAAAATCCCATGTACATGCAAATCATATATGAGATATACATCTTTCCAATGGAGAATAATGAAATTTGGAGCATGTTTTATCATTCACTGAACAAATTCAAATTCTCAAAAGTCTAAATTGAACTTCTCATGCCCTACCAAATGATACTGAAATTGCAAAAGATTTTGTAAATATGCTGCTTAAATGTGTATCAACATGCATACAAAATTACTTCTATTTGTGGATTTTGCTTGACTTGATTTGAAAACTATTGTCAAACTAGTCTGTTATCTATAGATCCTGAATAGTTGCAAATATGGAAAAATATTGGTGTGATTTGCAAAGAGCCATTATGTGATAGAAGAGAAAACATACACGATAGCAGAAACAGCACGGCAATATCTCTCCCACATGCTACGAAACCGAGGCTGGCCACCAAGATCCCATAGCTTTATTGTGACATTCCCCTTTGTCACCTTCCTCATATTGAATCCCACCTAAATAAAGCAATAAAATAATAACATTACATCAGAAATTATGTCCTTCTAGGCTACTGCTTAGAAAATGCAAGCAGGGTAACTCAACTGAAAAACATGCCCTTCTACTGATTCACAATCTGTCAACATCTTATTTGGATACTATGATAGGAGTAGAACTAGGGTATTCTTAAGCTCACCAAGCCCTTTGGTGACTTTAAGTTCAAAATCTACCGCATTAACTTCAAACGATGAATCCAAACAGTTGAAACCGATCTATTGCACGAGTTATGCATTCATTTTTCATAGTTTGAAGCCAATTCGATATGTTTTCAAGTTAAGATCACCAAAAGATTGGTGAGCTTAAGAACACCCTAGGAATTTTCAAAAGTGAATTTAAATAAGTTTTTTGAAGAAAAATAACTAAACAAATATTTCTCTGCTGGTTAGAGAACTAAAGATGTATCAAGTTTAACATGTGCAGACATTTATCAGTAATTATCCTAACACATCCTCGTCTAATGGATTAAACTGTCAAAATGGGGAAGCGTTTTGTACCACATCACCAAGCTGCCGTCAACACAGGGTGTACCTTTTGATACGGGTTAAACGATTTTTTTATTTTTTGCAGTTTCATTTAAATTTCTATAGTTAGTATACATATCACTCAAGTTAAAAATTATGTAAAGTTATGCAACAGATAACTTACAGTAGGAATCATGTCCTCACTATATCCACCGGTCTACATCAAAGATACAACAAATTAAATCAATAACAGAACCAGAAAATATTTAAAATTGTCAATAAATATTAGTAGCAAGCAACAGTGGAAAAGTTCATACTGCAATGACGTTCACTAGAGAAGTTTTCCCGGCATTCTGAAGCCCGATCAGGGAGAGCTCCATTTCTTGTTTGAAAAAGAGGCTGATTCTCAAAATTTTAAAAAGGCAAACCGCTATTCAACTTGGATAATACACATGAAAATTATTGAAAACATATTTTAAAATGTTGGGAATCTTATCTTAAGACTACTCAAGCGATTGGGGTTAAGTTACAAAACATTCCAACTCTATTTTAATACAATGAAAATCATGACCTATTATTTTTTGGGAATGAAATCTGAAACCAATTAAACTACTTCTCTTTCGACCTGTTTACCCTGTGCAGATCTATTATGTATATGCCAACAAATCGAACAATTTGAGAAAGCAAGACAGAAAAGAAAAACAATTAACAATTTAAAAAGAAAACGCACCTTCGCAACCAATTGAGAAAAGCTTCCCACAATCCCATGGCGCAACCGGGGGTGGAACAGGGACAAGAGGAAGGGAGACGAGAGAGAGATACGACAGACTATTCGTCAGGTGTTGCTATTTACAGCAAGGAACAACACTAATTGTGATTGCTGATAAATTTATTGACGATTTTACCCTTTCCAATTGGATTCCCTGGTATGTATCCGTTGCTAAAAATAAAGCGAGGATTTAATGGGAAGAACGGAGTCTGAGGAGGCCTGAGCTGCGCAATAACAATAACCGTCGCTTCTTTGTCTTCTCCTTTACTCCGTCCGAGCTTAGTTAGCGCTTATTAGCCCTTATTAGACTTAGCGGGAGGAAAAGGCAAGTGATTAATGCTGCGCTCGACTCTCGACTCTCGAGAGGATCAGAAATTGTCCTTCAATCATTAATTCATGGCTTTGCGTGTCATGTTGGGATTCGTTGGTGGTTGGTTTTAACAATAACACCTCTCACTTCTCACTTCGCAATTTCGCATCCGGCCGTTCGTAGTTCGTACAATGCGCATATGAGATTATGAGATATGGACTTCTCTTCGTATCTGTTATTACTTCGTAAAATATAAATTTATGTTGAAGTTGAAGTTGAAGTTGAAGTTGAATAAACAAATTTTTCATTTTTATAGTCTGTATAATTTTTTTATATAGTTTTATACTTTATGAGTTTAATTTTAAAAGGTATCAAAATAAAGGTTATTGACTTGATTAAGAAATTTATTTAAAAGTAGACTGCTTTATTTGTAAAGATGAGATAAATATTTTGAAATTTTAACTTAATTTAAAAATTAAAAAAAAAAAAAAAAAAACACTACGATGATTTACATTTGTTGTCTGGACAATTGATTATGGAACATATGAAAAAAAATTGAAAAATTACGTAATATTTAGATCTCACTGTGAATAATATGTATATCTCACTGTGAATAATAATAATAATAATATGTATATCTCACTGTGAATAGGAATAGGAATAGGAGAAATTCATGTGTCAATTTTTATGGTCTTTGTTATTGCAATATAATACCACAACTTATTTTTGTACTATTTATTATTTTATCATAATCCGTTGCACAGAAAGTTGTAAATTTTTTGTTATTGATATCTTCAACTTAAAAGGAGGATAAATTCCAAACATTTTTTTGGATACAATGTAGCAGATCCTGATACAAATCAAATAACATAAAATAATAATAAAGAAAGAGAGTTGAGGAGGCTTGATTCTCAATTCCTTTTTATGGAGAATATATTCTATATTCTCCGCATGACAGAAGTTCCTTTTTTCTTTTTTTTCTATTACAGTTTGTCGGATAGGAACGGGCCAATTCGCTATGTGTTATGATTATTTTTTTATTTTTATTTTGAGGTGGATCTGATTACTCCGGTTTTAGAAATTTTGATATGAAAAAAATAATTTATTTTATTTTATTTTAGCATGAAGTGATATAGTTTATCCTCATCTTTCTACCTATACAGAAAACGTAACGCTCTAGACAATTTTCACTAAAACAATTTGTTTTATGTTATTTTAGCATGGAACGATATAGTTTTTCCTCATTCTTTTAGAAAACGTAATGCTCTAGACAATTTTACTAAAATGATTTATTTTATTTTATTTTAGCATGGAGTGATATAATTTTTTCTCATCCTTCTACCTGTACAGAAAACGTAATGATCTAGACAATTTCACTAAAATAATTTATTTTATTTTATTTTAGCATAAAGTGATATAGTTTACCCTCATCTTTCTGCCTATACAGAAAACGTAATGCTGTAGACAATTTTCACTAAAACAAATTGTTTTATGTTATTTTAGCATGGAGTGATATATTTTTTTCCTCATCCTTTTAGAAAACGTAATGCTCTAGAAAATTTTACTAAAATAATTTATTTTATTTTATTTTAGCATGGAGTGATATAATTTTTTTCTCATCCTTCTACTTGTACAGAAAACGTAATGATCTAGACAATTTCACTAAAATATTTTATTTTATTTTATTTTAGCATGAAGTGATATAGTTTATCCTCATCTTTCTACCTATACAGAAAACGTAATGCTCTAGACAATTTTCACTAAAACAATTTGTTTTATGTCATTTTAGCATGGAGTGATATAGTTTTTCCTCATCCTTTTAGAAAACGTAATGCTCTAGACAATTTTACTAAAATAATTTATTTTATTTTATTTTATCATGGAGTGATATAATTTTTTCTCATCCTTCTACCTGTACAGAAAACGTAATGATCTAGACAATTTCACTAAAATAATTTATTTTATTTTATTTTAACATGGGGTGACATAGTTCTCTCATCCTTCCACATGTACAGAAAACGTAATGCTCTAGACAAATTCACTATTTTTTTTTTTAAAAAAAAGAGGCTAAAAAGCCCATTCCATTATTGAACAGTATAATTATTACAATACCAGTTCAGCCGAGGAGGAAACCCAGTGCTGTGTCTCAAAACTACACTAGCATGACAACTAAACAAACAACAGATTAGCCAAATTCTAAAAATAGCTAAGTCCCAAAAATAAACTAAAGATGTTAATATTAAGCCACTTAACAAAAGGCTGAGAGGTTGGTTAGATACAAAACAATTTCACTAAAATAATTTATTTTATTTTATTTTAGCTTTATTTTAGCACGGAGTGATACAGTTTTCCCTCATTCTTCTACCTGCGTAGGAAAAAAATATAAGGTTATTTTTGGGTTTTTTTTCCCGAAAAAAATATTCATTGAAGAAAAATAAATTTTAAAACAAGACAAATTTCTATCAAAAGCAGATAATTTGAAAATATGTAAAAAAAAATTATTTAATGTTAACTGAGCATAAGTAAAATATATATTTATATAATTGAAAAAAGACAATTTCGCTACGTAATAATATCTACAGAATAATAAAAAGTATTTATATCATTTAAAAAAAATTACATAGCATCAGCTGTATGATAAATACACTTTTGTAAAAAAATGCGAAAGAAGTAAGAATACAAGAATTATTTGATGAAGATAAATAAGAAGAGATAAGCATAACAAGAATTCTTTGACGTAATATGGTTAAGAAATCTTAAAATTGACAATCCGACTCTGCTGCTTTTCTATAAGAAAAACAAGATTCTGTTTTTCCGATCTCAACCATTCAAATTCATCGAGATTTGTGCATGAAAAATTTCTTTATCGAGATACGCGAATAAAAAAATTTGAATTGTTGGAATCGGAAAAGCAGGAACTTGCTTTTCTTAGAAAAAAACAACAGAGTCAGATCCTAAAATTGAACCACCTTGACCTTGTAGCAAAGACGAACTTCCCCGTGATATGCCTTTGAATAATGAATTGAGAAGGTATTGATGCAAACTCGAGTATAGATGAATTTACGACTCGTAGCAAAATAAACATAAAACAGATAAAAAGAAATAACTCAAATCGATGAAAAAAAATTAAATCATTTGTTTCCGTCAAACACAGTAAGGCAAGACTCGCCTGCCAGATTGGTGAAAGCAATCACCACTCGAAGAGTTTGATTTCATAGCTTGATAAATATTTATAAATTTTATTTGCACAAAAGAAAATAATAAAATTCCAAAATTTTAAATTTCATCACTCTATCGAGATATTGAATTAAAAGTTTTCATATCTTTGCAATCTCTTTTTTTTTTAAATCTTGACAGAAGAAGCTGTCAAGTATATCTACTTTTTTATTTTATTTTTATTGATTATGAGTTATGTGAAGTCAAAACTAATTCAATTAATATTTTTACCATAAGCAATTGCTACCTACTTATTTTTTTAGTGGGATTAAAATGCATTATTGGTTTTGTGCTCTAATCATGCTCCGCTTTTTTTTTATCTCTGTTTTCAAAGTTCGAACAGTTGATTCGAATCGCTCAACATGATCTCCATATTAAAATGTGCTTGGAGACCAATTTTATGTTTTATGAATTTTTTTACTATATTCTTAGATAAGTACAAAATTATTGTTTTGGATGGTCCATAATTATTTAAAAACAGTGATTTTGTACATATATAAACAAATAGTAAACAAAACTTGAAAAAAATAAATGTTTGAATTTTGAAAATAAAAATAAATAAAGTATGATTAAAGTACAAAACATGCATTTTTAACCTACTCTCTCCGAGTCTCCGTTTCTCCATTGAACTTTTGCCAAATTCTCAACTGGATTGGTCCGGCCCAGAAATCCTTCTTGTGTTTCTACTTGTTTTACATTTGAATATCGCATATTTGGGCTGCACCAGGCTTTGTTACGGGCTAAAATAAAGACCATAATAGAACTAAGATTTACACGATTAATTCTATCTGAAGTTCAGTATCTAGGGGTAGGGGTGTTCAAATGGTTCGGTTTATTTGGTTTTTAACCGAACCGGAAAAGTTCGGTTTAAATGGTTCGGTTTTTCGGTTTAAATGGGTCGGTTCGGTTGAATTTTTGAATAAGTTCGGTTTAAATGGATCGGTTCGGTTTAGATTTCTCAAAACCGACTAAACCGAACCGACCGATTTATTATGGTTTAATTTTGAAATTGGTTCAGCGGCTCTTCATATAGTGTGAATAATGGTACCAATAGATGGAATAAATGGCACCAATAGGTGATTTCATATACGGTATGATTTATTTTTCTTTTAGAATTCTGAAGAGCTATTTTTATTCAAATATATGGTGTGATTTTATTTACAATTGGTTTAGTTCGGTTTTAACCAAACAAACCAAAATTTAATTTGGTTTGTTTGGTTCGGTTTTTAATCGGTTGATATGTTTAATCGGTTCGGTTCGGTTCTACTTTTGAAAACTGAAAAAAAGTTTGGTTTGCCTTTTTAACTTCGGTTTCAACCGAACCGACCGTTTGAACACCCCTATCTAGGGGTGTAAACGGATACGGATTATCTGCGGATAATCCGCTCCGAATCCGCTTATTATCCGTATCCGAATTAAACGGATACGGATACTTGCGGATACGGATACGGATAATTTTAGCATATGGAAAAATAATGCGGATACGGATACGGATAATTCCATGAGAATATAAACGGAGCGGATATCCGTATATATCTGGATCCGATATTTAATTTTTCAGCAGCTTTCAATTCATTTTACCCTTGCGAAATTCCCAAAAAATATACATATTCGTTTAAGTCCAAAAATCTTGGTAGAAAAATCATATAATCTATTAGGATAATAGATTGGTTCTCTGAACCAATAAGCAATTAGTCATGCATAATCATCACTGTGCAAACTTAAAAAGTATATTAAATTTTTGTAAATTTAGGTAATCAAATTAGGTAATTTAAAATTATAAAATTTAGTACAATTACTCAATATCCGACAATTATCGGCTCCATATTCGTATTCGAATCCATATCCGTGGATTATCCGTTCCGTATCCGTATCCGTTTAAGACGGATATGGTTTTCAATGTTGATATCCGTTTACTATCCGTATCCGTATCCGTATCCGCTTGTTGAAAAACGGATGCGGATATGGTATTAGCATTATCCGCTCCGAATCCGCTCCGTTTACACCCCTATCAGTATCCCATTTTTTCACGGTTGCTTTTCAATTTTTTTTGTTAATAAGTTGTACGTTTGATCATTTGTGAATATTTGAGATTTAATTTTACTCCATCATTTGTGAATATCTGTGAACAATAGAGCTAATTGCAATTTTGAGAATAGTAGCTAATTCAATATTTTGTATAATTAGTAGAATAGTGAGAAAACCTACAAAAGACAAACAAAGAATAGAGACTATTCGTTAATTTAAACACACTCAAACATAAAATAGTAGCTCGGAAAAGAGCTAATCCGAATTAGTGACTATTTTTCACAGAGAATAGGGACTAATCTCATTTTTTTTTTATTTAAATTTCATATTTATACTTCACAACATCACAGATGCAATTTCGTTTTCTACAAACATTTCCTTTTTAGTTCTTTAATTTTAACAAAAAAATATATATCCCGCAAAAGTACGAAACCATCGGTAGCTGTTTTTTTTTTTTTTGACAGAGAAACCCGTAGGTGCTAGCATTAATTGAACAAAAAGTCTACAAATTTGTGTTACATTTTCCTACTTAAAAAGAAAAAGAAAAAACATAAAACTACTAATATCCTATCTCAATCTCATCATCAAAAGGCCCATTTGACCGCCTCTTTCCTTCTGCAAATACTGAATAGATTCCGGGTCGAGATGTAACTTCCCTTCATTTTTCTGACAAATCTCCTTCGTCTTACCAGTATCAGGGAAAATAGCTAGAGAGCGCTGGTACGAAGCTGCTCTTCTACTCCTCTCTCTTCAGTCTTCAGTCTTCACTGATCACTCCACCTACTGCATTGATCCCCATTGGCAAAATAAAATAAACTGGTATTTTTGTTTAGATCCGGACCGTCCAATCAGAATTTGTCCGAATACTAATGGGCCGCGTGCATTCCACCTCGGGCCGGATTGGCTCGGAATCTGATAGGATGGTCGGGATCTAAACATGGATTCGGTGGTTGCGCACTGATGCATGTGAACTGCAACTTTGCAAGAAATACGCTCGTCGTTTCAGTCGTTTGTTTGACTTCATCCGAGTAGGGGCCAATGTACCGCTCGCGTCGCCTTGACCTCCACTTCTAACAACTCCAGGCTGCGTCGCCGCCGCGGCAGCCGCTGCCTTACTCTCCATGGCCCGACTCTTCTCCGGTAGGTCCCACGTCTACATCTTCTCCATTTTCTCAATTGGATCATATTTTTTTTATTATTATTATTATTTTATACTTGCTGATTTGCTTCATCTGTTGGTGTCTAGATCTGTTAGGTAGTTTGGTATTAAATTAATCGTTAATTGTGTATTGGTTTTATACTGGAAATTTTCAGGCTACATTATTACGGGTTTTTAAGCTTGACTTACCCTCTTGAAATCTGAACAATGTGCCTCCGATTCCTGATTTAGATCCTCCCAATTTTAAATTTGCATTTTGGAATTCCAAACTTTGTGGTTCCTCCAAGTTCCGATTTCTAATCTCCTGCAATTTTGTTTTTTGAATTGAATTTGAATCTGGAGTGAGTTCATATTTCTTACTGCTGCAGAGGTGAATAAGGGGAGAGTGAGGATGAGGCATAATCGCAGGAAATCATCACCTTTTCCTTTTAATAATGCAGGAGGCAGATTCTCTACATCTATTGCTGTATGGACTTGTGTGTTTCTAATCATGTTCATCTACTTCTTCACTTTTATCACTGAAAAAACCAATGGAAGGTTGATCCATGTGCACTCAAACCACCTCTCAGTTGCTTATGAATTGGAAGAAATCGAAGAAGAACCAAACTTTAGATTGCCAAGTGCTCAGAAGAGAAACCCTCGTGCAGTGAAAAGGAGGGGCCCTAAGAAGCCATCAACTGCAATTAGTAAGTTCTTGGATGAGTCGTCAGAGATACATTCAATGTTTTTCCCTGATAGGAGTCTGACAGTGGGCCTGAAGGTGGAGAATAGTAGCAGCAGCAGCACTGGTTACTTCTATCCAGGTCAAATTTGGCTGGATACAGATGGTAACCCGATCCAGGCACATGGTGGTGGAATTTTGTTTGATGCGAGCAGCGAGACTTACTACTGGTACGGAGAGAACAAGGACGGTGCTACCTACCATGCACAACATAAAGGAACAGCACGGGTTAGCCTGTAAATTTATAGTATGAATTACATTATGCTTGGTGAGGAAACATATAAGCAAACCAAACTCGTGATGAATTATCTTGCTGGTCATTATCTATTGATTACAGTCCAAGTATGGTAGACTTGAAATCTGTTGTCCTAATTAAGTAATTGTGATAATATGTAGGTGCCATTACTGAACACACGGCTTCTAATTAAAATTGTATGGTTAGAATATGACCCAAAAACCCAGCCCTTTAGAAAATCAATGGTCTGGAACAAATCAAATCAGATCGGATGATCTAGATTGGAATAATGGCAGTATGTCATCACACATTGTCAACAGAAGGAGACTCTACTCTGGTAACCAAACTGGCAGTATACCCAAAAACATGAGGATCTTTCTTTTTATCTAACTTGCACTTGGTCTCTAGGGCTATATTAAATCTAACCAAGCCTATATTAAATGCGCCATTCTCTTTACCAGGTAGACATCATAGGAGTTAGCTGTTATTCCTCGAAGGACCTCTGGTCATGGAAAAATGAAGGCATTGTGCTAAGAGGCGAAGAACGAAACATGACCCATGACCTGTACAAAACAAACGTCATGGAGAGGCCAAAAGTGATATTTAATGCCAAAACTAACCAGTACGTCATGTGGATGCACATTGATGATGGCAACTACACCAAGGCTTCAGTTGGGGTGGCCATCAGCAATTCCCCTACTGGGCCATTCACCTACTTGTACAGTATGCGGCCACATGGATCTGATAGCAGAGATATGACATTGTTCAAGGACGATGATGGTATTGCTTATTTGATATACTCGTCTCGTGAAAACATTGACTTTCATGTTGGCCCGCTGACTGAAGATTACTTGGGTCTCACAGGAGTCATGAAGAGGATATTGGTATCTAATTTTGTGTATAATCTTTAATTAAGAATATGATACGAAGGTAAATCACAATCTCAGACCAGCACGCTAACTCCCGGCACCCTTTCAGTAATCAGTATGAGTCTTGCCTGGTATGGTAGCTTTACCATCCAAGCCTTGGTCTAACTTATATATATGCTAGATAAATCTAAAACTCAAGAAAACAACAGCTACAATAACCTATTTTGGGCGTATCACCAGAAGAAAAGCTACTAATTTTCGTTGATCAAATTACGCGTACAAGGTCACATTAGATCCAATAAAATAAAAACAGAAACTTGTGGAAAATTTGATGGTGCCAGATATTGCACTGACCAAAATGGTGGTACAGTCCAAATGTAGGTCCCCATAAAACTAGATTAAACACATTTTAAAACCATTACCAGACTACATATTATAGGTGATCTCCAAATTATCCCATGTCAACAGCCATATAATGGAACCCTGGATGGCAGACCGTAAATATCTTCTGGGTATCACATTGCTGGCCCTGTTTATACCTGTTCCCATCCAATACTAAAACAATGACATTTTTAATGACCCCCGTCCCAAAGATGATCTTTTTCTTTTCTTTAAACAACCCAGGAAATTCCTGTTATATTTTAATCAAAACTCTGAGCCTGGCGCAATGTTTCTCCCATGATTGAGTAGGATCTTTGAATTTTCCAAAAGAGAAACAGAAGTAATAGTACTATACATAGAGCTTAAAACAGATAAACACTAATTTGCCAAACATAGTCATGTGCCATTTAGCAGTTTAACTTGCCAAATCATTAAATTATCCCAGCAACCGACCAAAGCGTAGACAGCATAATAATTAACACACAATTATTGAACCTTCAAGAAAACAACAACATAATAATTGAGACTACCTCAAACCTTATACATATTCAAACTAAAGTTTGATAATGCAGGTGAGACAGCATAGAGAGGCACCAGCTGTTTTTAAGCACAGGGGCACATACTACATGATCACATCAGGTTGCTCAGGGTGGGCTCCGAATCGGGCTATGGCCTATGCAGCAGCGTCCATAATGGGCCCATGGGAAAATGTTGGCAATCCTTCTGTGGGGGGAAACAGAGTGCTAAGACTAACAACTTTCTTTTCACAAGGCACATTTGTACTGCCACTTCCTGGGTTACCAGGTTATTTCATTTTCATGGCTGATCGCTGGAACCCATCGGACTTGAGGGACTCACGATATGTGTGGTTACCTTTGAAAGTCGGTGGTTTAGCTGATGAGCCCATGGATTATACTTTTGAGTTCCCACTTTGGTCAAGGGTTTCAATTTTCTGGCATAAAAGATGGAGGCTTCCAGAAGGATGGAAGAATGTAAAGTAACTTGAAATTTACTTCTGGAACCTAAAAATGAAGACCATTTGGACACTCACCAAAGATTTGTTGCAGCCTAAAACTTTACTAATTCTGAAAACAAAGGTGCAGTGAATCATTTGGATGAGGGAAAAGGGCACAGTTTATATAAAACATTATAACAGTTTCAAAATGGTATACTGGATCAAACATAGGCATATGGAAATGTGGCACAATTCATTTCAATTGCTTTTGTATACAATCATACCAATGGTAGTTTTATGTTCTGTGCATAGTTTCATTTTGTAATGGCGTACAAAGAGTTTTGTAATAGCCATATTTCCATGCAAACAAACAATGAAAAGCATAGATATTTCAGCATTTGTATTAATTCTTTTAATTATGTTTCTTACATTGTACTCCCTTTTTTTTCAGTGCTTACTATAGTTATTATGTCCTATCTTTGCTCGGTGAGGTTAGTGTAATTATGTACCAGTTGAGGCTAAAGAAATATGTACTAGTTGGGTCTCACTTGATATTGCATGTGTCAACTAGATTTCTTGATCTTTAACCAATTTGATAAGCTTAAATAAAAGTTAATATTTCAGGTCTCAACTAAATTTAAGGATCTTAGCCCATCCCGAACTAACATGTATACTAAAAGATGTCAGATATCAAGGTATGTTATTTTTTACTTTGCCTTTCAAATGTAAGTTCCCTCAAAGAGCGAAAAAAAAGGCACACAGAGGCTATTTGTTAATTAAGCCCTAGGTACCAATAGAAAAGTACTTGCGATAACTAGTTGCTAAAAACATTTTTTCACTTGTAATGAACAGTTTATAATGCAATCATTTTATGAAAATATCTCTGTGGCAGTTTATTAATTGTTCTGTCTTTCCCCTGGGCATGACGACATGATACACGTACTATTTCAGTGAACAATGCCACTCTTTTAAATTATTTTCTTTATTGTTTACTATTTGCTACAAGTTTGTAAATTTGTCAGCCATCAATAAATTACTGGTTATTCGTAACAGAAATGTCCTCTAGTTTATTCAGTAGAATTGTTGTTATTACGATGACACAATTGTATCTGGGAAGAGAGCACCCGGTTCTTTTAATAAGCATTAAATTAATTTCTTTTATTTATTTATGGTTATCTGTCATAAGGAATATTATACTTACCCGAAGCTCTCATTCTCTAACTCTCTCAAATTATTTTTGGCTAATTTCAGAAGAAGAAAAAATAATAGACCGTGAGTATGAATGTTCAAAATATTGAGTATGCAATATACAACAACCAAGCATGCATCGTGCAAAATCAAGTGTACAATATTATAAATACTCAGTTGTATATTTTGGGTGCTCGACAGATTGACAGCTGTCAAAACACGTTTTTTTTGTTTTTTTACTTGATCAGCTGCAATAATCGATACATATTGGGACAAGAAATGTATCCAAGTGCATATATTTTTCTTGTTTTCTCATATTTCTTAATGGAAGCTGCTTTATATCTTCCCTCCTATGATTTCTTTTAATAAAAGTTTCAAATTCTTTTCCGCTTATTATTTCTTTTAATAAAAGTTTCAAATTGCTACCCTTTTTTTTATTTCTTTCTTTTCTTTGGCGCAAAAGCTAGAGAATATGATTTCTCGAGCACTCTTTCCAACTGATGCTATTAAAGTATTAATAGTTACCTCTAAACGACAAAACCCTATAAATTTGTTTAGAGGTGTATGTCGAGTAGGTTAAAAATAGTATATTATCTACGAGGAAAAAATTGACGTGTGCTGAAAATATTATATACATCATATGTTATTACGGTTTTATATTGGTATTTGATTTCTATATTTTGAGTTAAAGAGTTTTAGAGGCTTAGAGCTATATGAAGCATGGAATAAGATTTGGTCCAAATGGCTTTGGACCGAACACCGTTCAAAGCCTCTAAAAATCGTATGATTAAAATCCGAACTGCTCAACATGATTTCCATATTAAAATGTGCTCAAAGATCAAATTTTATATTTTTTTTTGGAAATTGTTTACTAGTTTTTTTAGATACGTACAACATCACTATTTCTGAACGGTCCAAAAACAGTGATTTTGTACGTATCTAAAAATGTAGTAAACAATTTCCAAAAAACTATAAAATTTAGTCTATGAGCACATTTTAATATGAAAATCATGTTGAGCGGTTCGGATTGACTGTTCGGACTTTAATTGTACGATTTTTAGAGGCTTTGGACGGTGTCTGGTCCAAAGTCATTTGGACCAAATCTTATTCCATGAAGCATTGGCTATCTTGTGCTTCACACCCTTTCATACCTTTTTCAAAGTCCAAACAGTTAATCCGAACCACTCAGCGTGATTTCCATATGAAAATGTATTTGGAGATCAACTTTTCTATTTTTTAGAAACTTTTTAAATCTGCTTAGCATAAGGTCACCAGGTACAAAAATCGATGATTGGATGTAATGTGTATTGACTGTTGAGGAACTCTAGCGTCTTCACTTTTCTTACTTCTATTATGTTTTGTTTTTTAAATCTTTAATAAAAAATAATTTAAAATTTTAATAAATAAATAAAATTATTAGATGTGATCTGTATTAATTTTTCTATCTATAAAAAAACTACAACATTTTATTTTTTGTTTTCATGATAATTAAAAACTTAAATATAGTAAACATTCGTAATTTTTTGTTCAAGTCGATCATTGAATTTTAAAAGTTCTTGATGATAACCAAACAATGCCAAAATCGTATTTTCCTGTGTTGCATAGAGAAACTTATCTGGTTGTTTTATTTTGAAATTGAGCTTCAAATTTAGATGATTAAAACTTAAAATGGAGACAAAAATTGATGCATTTAAACCTTCTTCTTGATTATTTTATAATTTTAAGCTACTATCAAATAAACTTTAAATAAAATCATTTTCCATGAGCAAGTATTTCTCATAGGACCGATAAAGAGTAATCAGCTGTTTAAGTTTTCATTTGATTGAATTACTTACTAACATAAAGAAAGATTGTTTCCTTAATTAGTTGTCAATTGATCCCTTCATGTATTAACAACATGAGTTAAAACTAACTCCACAATTATGGAAATAAAAATAAATAAAGTATAGATGTCTTCTCTGTAATTTTAAAAAGTCATGTACTAAACACGGTACAATTTGAAATTAATCGGTCTTCCAAAAAACAATATGAAATAACAATGATTTTGTACCTATCTAAGAAAATTATTAAAAAAATTAAAATATCTAAAATTTGATCTTCAAACACATTTTAGTATGAAAATTTAAGATGTTCATTTCAACTATTTAAATTTTGAAAAAAAAAATAATACGAAGCACGATGAACCATGAAAAAAAAAACATTTAAACCCTTCTCATTTGAATAAAATATATGTCAAATTTATTTATTTTTAAAACGAACTTGGGTATTGGTTGCATTGAACTAACAGACAAACCGATGTATTGTATAGTCTTCGTTGAAAAATAGTATACTTATTATTTTGTCATAGTTATAATATAATGGATAATGAATATTTTTTTATAAATGATGAATTTTATTCAGTAATACTATCCACTAATTTAATTTCTCATACCACCAAATAAAAGAAATTGAAATCTCCTTGAATTTTTTTATCTGTAAGACTGTAACATCCGGTTCATTGAAAATTCAAATTATATATTTATAAAAAATAAGAATTTTACATATACTCGGCCCGCTAAATTATCTAGCGGACTAGATCTGACTTAACTCATTGGATTATCTACCAAACCATTTACATACCTAATTCTCTCACAAAGTAGATCGCAAGCTGACTCGCAGAATTATCCAACGAGTCTGACCCGCTTATTTTTTAGCGGGCCGGGCCGGGCCGGGTATCAAACCTGCTGGATTATTTAGTAAGTGGGCCGGTATATTTGAATTTATTTGCAAAAATAGAAGTTCACGGAGTTATTATTTAGCAGGTGGATATATTTGAAATTCTAATAAAAGTGGATGAATAATTTGAATTTTCATTGAACCGTATCTTATATATAAAAATTTCGGAAAACCTCCCTTCTGTCTAATTTTCGTTTGTAGAACCTTTTTGACAGTTATGTCGGATTATACCTATGCTAATAATTTACATAATTTTTTTTTTTTTATTCTAAACTAATCCAATTAGCTCCTTTTGTAATTAATTACTGTTCCTACTAACTTGAAAGCAATCCGAACAAGCATAACTGCATAAGCAATTTCTTCTCTTGTAAGTTGTGACAACAACAGTACATGTCTCTAGGCAGCTTTTATGTGACCTCATATAATCATTGTCTTGCTTTGTCTCTACTAGCGTGCTCCTTGGCTCCTTGCTTGGTAGCTACCTACTCGTATAAAAAATAAAAATTTGCCTTAGCGGCCGCACAGCACTTTTATATATAGTTGATCATCAGCGTATATTACTATTCACATGAAAAGGGTTTATTATTTTTAGGCACGTCTTAAACAAAGCACTAATGCTACTTGTGTTGTAGACAAGGCGATCTTTTTAGGCATTCAATGGAGCAAAAGGATGAGGCACGGTCAGGTGCAGCGCTCAGCGCTCTTAGAAAACAATAATAACAAATCATTTCCAGATTCTCTGTAACGAATATCCGTGTATTATTTCGTGTATCTGATTACTGACACGCTGTGAACAGAGAAAAGGGATACCGGTTAACCCGTCACATGGTATGAATCTAGTTGCTTAGCACAGAGAAACTAAGCGCTGATTGGGATATCAGATGTTAAGGGGAACAAAAATGGGGAATGTCTCGGGAGGTGCTTGGTGGGTTCTATGATGGTGGTTTACGCACGCTCTCGACGCCTTTTCTGACCGTCTCATTTCCCCTTTCCCCTATCTCTTCGAATAATTTCCTTCTTTCACTTCAAGAAAAAACCAAGGCACGCAGCGCAGAGGAATATTTTTCCAACCTCAGCACCGGACGCCAGCTCCGTTCGAAAATAGCTTCCTGTGGCGTACGATGTGTTACTCAATCGTGTAGCGAGTCAGTATGGTTCGGTTAGCATGGTTAACTTATAAACAGAGCTAATTCTACTTCACGCAGTTCAAGACCGACAGAGAAATTTATATGACTAGTGCTCTGCATGAAAGTAAAATATCTCTGTCCGTATATTTACCCGTTAGCAACGCCTGTTATAAATTTGTACGGTCAAAAGAATCACGAAATCCTAGAAGATTGTTTCTGACAATCAGACAAGGTGGTCTTGGACCTCTTGGTCTCGCTTGACAAGCCATCAGGACCGTACCAACCCAAACATACGGCCAGATTTTCATTTATTTGTATTTGTAAAGTGAAGGCAGGTCTTAAAAGTATGTAATATTATTAGCCTCAGTATGCTTTTTAAACGTGATATTTGTTTTTCTATATATAATATTAATTAATGAAATAGATGTATCGCCATTTTTTTTAAATATCCACCATAAAATAAAAAATTAAAAAAATATCCATGATTTTCTATTGTTTAATAATTATTTTGTTGGTTGCCACATAATGTCACTTGATTTTAAAATTCCAAATTATTCAAAAGTATTGATTTTCTATCTATTTAAAGAACTAGTAATTATTCTTTAAAAAAATGTAAATTTTAGTCAAGTATTTTTTTCATATGAAGATCATGTCAAACAATTAAGAATAATTATTTGAATTTTGAATAGGAAGATATTAATTCATAGTATGGACTAATTCACTCTATGCATGATATCATAGCCTCGCCCTTTTACTTTTTTAATAGTTATTTATTGGTTGTGAGTTGTGACAATTGTCACGCAGTTAGATCCGTTCTCAATTTAACATTCTTTTTTTGAAAGAGAAACATAAGAGCCAAGCTTTCAGATTCCAATGATCAGACACCCACCATAGCTGTCAAATGTTACCCTTCTCAATATAACATGTCCTTCGCTAATTGTATTCTATGAATTGATTCCAATCTCAATAAACTGTTACTAGTTTTATGCATTGGAAACAAATTGAACTGTAATACATTTTGCGTTCTAAAGATTTTCTTCTGCTATTTTTTTTTAGCAAAGAAAGGAGCCAACTCGGTTCCTCATTAAAACTAGCCAGACTTGAATTACAAGCTTGGCATTTTTTATAAGCATATAAAATCTACGACCAAAAATACTCCAATTTTTTTTTTGGTTGAGATTTCACTTGGATACTCCAATGTTTTGTTTTATATTTTTATAATTTTAGTTTTCATTTCCTGTATTAAAAAAGTTATATTCCAATCTCATAATTGAATTCAGCCTCATGTTAAAAGATAATATGTATAAAGTATTATAATAAAAAACAATTACAATACCTAAAGTATAATGCTTCAAAAACATCAAACACAAAAGTTCAAATCTGCAATTGCTTGAAGTTTCAAATTTGAGGGATCAAATTTTGTTTCTTGAGTTATGAAAAAAAATACCAATATATATTTGAAATTACTTTTATGGAAATAGATAATTAGAAAATCAAATTTAATAGCATCAAAATTATTAGTTTCATAATTTAACAAAAACTTACAATGTTATATATAACATTTTTAATTTTAAAATGTAAAGAAGGTGATGGAGATCATAGTTTTTTATTACGAAAATAAAAATATGAAGAAAGAAAATAAAAGGTGAAGGTAAGGAAAAGGGGAAATAAAGGATTGATAAAAATTAAGTTCATGAGACTTTTGAGTATTTTGGTGAAAAAAATTAGATGTTAGAGTAATTTGTTTTAACTTTGAAAAAATAATAACATTTTTGTACCACAAATATGAATGAATTTTGCTTAAACTGTAAATTATTTAACTGGACCTCACCGGAGAAAAATGCTGATAGGCACAATTCGCACAATAGAGCTGAACGCCTGAACAGGGAACATGCTTCTCAGCCAACAGGAAGCGTGCCCCGTGCCCGGCCACAGCAGCGATCAATAACCATGCGCATGCGCAACTCGCGCAGCCGCAATCCGGAATTTCGCGCAAAAGCATTATTACCAAGAGAGGAAACGGACGGCGCAGATCAGCCTTGTCATCAGTAGACGGTTCTGATGTTCCGCTATTTTCCGTTGGGATCAGCGGTAAAAATTGTTATTTTTAGAAATTAAACAATTGAATTATTGGAAAGAGAGATTACCTTTTCTTTTGTTTTTTAGTAAAAAAACACAAGGTCTGGTTTTGAGTAAAAAAAACACAAAATTAATCGACCAAAGCTCAAAAGGAATTAGTTCAGAATCATAATAGCTCAGGCCAAGAGTAGACACTACATCGAACTAGTGTAAGCATACTGAATAATTAGTACTGGATCAAAAATTAAAATTCAAATCCACAAATAAGCACTTGCCTACGCCAATTTCTTCTTGGATCTTCCATTGTTTATATATGTTTTTTTATGTATGCTATGATGTGCTACTCTTAGCCACTTTTTGAATCAAAATAATTCAGTTTTAATAGTTTCCTCAGAAGTTGCAGCATGTTTTGGCCATAGTAGACATTCCAAGGGAATCAGTTCGTTGATACGGTCACATCTATTTGATAAAAAAAAAAAAAAATCCATCTATTTTTTGATAATCTGATTTTTTTTTTTTAGTTTCTATAACTATAAAGTTTTTTAACAACAGCACCTTTGTAAAGGATTGGCTTATCGCTTAGATTTTTTTTTTTTATTTGATTATCTCTTAGATAATGACAAATGGATACTTGAATAGACATGTAACTTTCAGTTTTGTGCGTTTGCATTCCGGACGAGTGGCATTTAATGAATTTTGACATGATGTATGGTAGCACTTATCATTAAATAGTTCAATCGAATCAAAACAACGTTTATGTTTTTGCAATCTAAAAAAGAATTACAAGCGACCAGTCAATAATGGTTCTTTTACAAAATAATCTAAGATAATTTAGCAATTAAGCTATACTTCATCCGGCTGGATAAAATTACAAAATTTAAATTGAAGGAGACTGAAACATAAAAAATATAAGGCATGATAGTTAGAACTCAATATCAAATATCTACAATTACAAGTAAAATTCTATCTAGTAAACTACATATACAAATTAGCATTTTATGAGGATACTAAACTATACAAAATAAAAAAAAAATCAATTAAGTTTGAATATACATAATTAAAAACAAAATTAAATCACAAAAATAGTGACTTGAATGTAGTTATGTCCTAACACCCGGTTCCTCCGAGGCTTAATGTAGATTCAAATGGATCATCGTCTGTCATTTAATGTTAACAACAAATGTAAATAAGGAGTTAAAGATCTGTCCTACTCTTAAAAAAATAAAAAGAGTTAAAGATTTGCTATACAATATATATTAAAAACTATTGTTTATATTTTAAAGTTTTTAATTTTTAAATTTGAGAGGTTGCTTTATTGAAATTGAAATTTTGATACTTTATTTCAACTCTCTTTAAGTTTTCATTCAAATTTTTTCTCCTTTTTCACCAGTTCTTGTTGAGACATAACACATTATATTTTCCTCAATTTTGTTTCAAGAAAAAAAAAATTAACCACTCAAATTATACAATTTTTTCCCCGATCGAGTCAGTAACTTTTTTGTTTTTTAGAAGTGGGGTGTCGCCCACCAATTTAATTGAAATGGAATCATTCAATATATAGGTGACCAGTGCCAAATAACTGGTACATGACTTGTGAAAATATATACCTATATCAAAACCACACAATATTTTGATTTGTAAAAGCCAACAAACTAAACTACTTCACAAAGCAACTGCCAAAAATAACAGATCAGTCCCTAATAGCTTCAAAATAACAAAAAGACTAATGAAGTATTGACTCCTTGTCGCTTCTTTCTCTCCCAGATCGACCCGGGGGTTTTGGCTTGTCAGAATCAGTGCTTGCCCCTATGCTTCCCCTTGTATCAGTAGAGCTCTGTAAACATCTGATTCAACAAAGAAATAATATCACCAAGAAGAATACAAGACCAATTCAGTAATGAGTTTAGATTTGGCTTTGCATCAAAAAGTAGCTAATGAAAGAATTTGAATACCTATTTTTCCAATAGATGTAGGAGTATGATCAAAACATAATGCATTCTTATTTAGCCAAACTGTCTAGATTACAGCACCAGTGCACCACTAACGAACCGAAATTTTTATTTGTACCATATTAAAAAAAAAATAAGCCATTTCGTCAATTTTTCTGGAGAATTGGATATAATGTAGAAAAAATAGATCCACTGATTGAATTGGCAGACGTAATATATATGGAATTCTCCAGAAAAATAGAGAAATGGTTTTTTTTTTTTAATATGGTATAAATAAAATTCGGGTCTAACGAATTCCACCAATAACCTATCTTTTAGGGGGGTCATGGCATCAATCGACCACATGTCCTTAATTGATGCACAATCAAAAGTAAAATTACTAAAATTAGCTATCCAATCTCCAAGTACAGTTATCCAAGAACGTGTAACAAAGAGATGCGCAGTGGGCTGACTACAAAAATGACAAGCTATGCTGCCTTGCCATCCTGTTTTGATAAATATAAACTTAAAAGTATTTAATAATTTAAAAAATATGTAGATTTTTAAACCATCTCGATTTTCTTTTTTGCCTTAATTTTTCTTTTCAATCTCTCCGCAAACCCCCCACCCCACAGCCCCCCCCACACACACACTTTGGTTCAAGCTCAACACGACTCCATATGCCACTGTTCAATCTACTATAAAGAAATTGGATACTGTAACAAAAAAGAAAATTAAGCATAATTTATGTGCTTTTTTCCATATGTTATTGATGCATATAGTGTTGAGATTTTTGTTAGGTAAAAAGGAAGTGTACAGTTCTTATACGGACTGAATGTGTGATCCAAATCTTTCAAAGCCCACATTTAAAGCAGCCAGCAAAATTAAACAAAAAGATAAACATGATATATAAAAAGGCCTCCACCTGCAGAAGAAAAAGCAATGATAGCGTAAACAAAGCGCGACAAAGCCAATCCAAAGCAACGCCCCTATCACACCCCTGTGCAAAAGCTGTATTTTTATAAAACAAAAACAAGAACACACAAAAAGTAAAGAGAGAAAAAGAAACGAAAAACAAAGGGGAAAAAAAAAAAACCCACGCTCATGTCTTGCCTCTCTCTCTCTCCTCTACTTCATCGATCTCCCCAAAAGCATGCACTACTCACTCCCCACGCACTAAAGAGAGATTCCCCTTCCTCTCTCTTAAAACCCTCGTTACACCATCTCAGTCTCACCTTTATTAATTTCTATCCCCTTCTCCTCTCCATTTCCATCTCTGATCCTATGTGGTGGTGTGGTTCATCGATCATCAGTTCTACATGGATACACTCTTTCGGCTAGTTAGCCTTCAATCGTCTAGCGATCAACGTTCGTACAACTCGAGTCGTACCTCCAGTAGCTCTCGTTCCTCTAAACAAAACAACAGTAACAACAGCACTAGCCATTACAACTACTCTCCTAACGCTAACGCCACCAATCAGTATTACTTCCAAGAAGAATGCAACACAAACCATTACTATTACATGGATGAAGATTTCTCTTCCTCTTCTTCTTCTAAACACTTCCATTCTTCACAATCTCACCATCATCCTTCTTCTTCAACCACACCTGCTCTTACGCCTACTCAAACACCTCCCCCGCCTTCCTCTTCATCCACCGCTCATGCGCTCTTCGACCCCGCTGATTTCTCATACCCGCCTGATCTCAACCTTGACTTTCCTTCACCCAGTTCTTCTTCCTCTTCTTCCTCCTCTGGCAGGTGGGCCCATCAATTGCTGATAGAATGTGCACGGGCAGTTGCCACGCGGGACAGCCAACGCGTGCAGCAATTGATGTGGATGCTAAACGAGCTCTCGTCTCCTTATGGCGACGCTGATCAAAAACTAGCTTCGTATTTTTTGCAAGGGCTGTTTGCGCGCCTGACATCCTCGGGTCCACGTACACTACATACTCTCGTGTCAGCATCAGACCGTAACACTTCATTCGAGTCAACCCGTAGAACTGCGCTCAAATTCCAAGAGTTGAGCCCTTGGTCACCATTTGGCCATGTAGCGGCTAATGGCGCCATCTTGGATTCTTTCCTGGAAGCCGCAGCGGCGGCTTCTTCTAGCTCACAACAGATTAAATTTCACATATTGGATTTAAGCAATACATTCTGTACTCAATGGCCGACACTGCTCGAGGCACTCGCAACTCGCTCGTCAGATGACACACCGCACCTTTCACTCACAACAGTGGTGGCCTCTTCAGGTCCCACAGCTGCATCACAACGGGTTATGAAAGAGATTGGGCAACGGATGGAGAAATTCGCTCGGTTAATGGGGGTACCATTTCGATTCAACGTCGTACACCATCCAGGTGACTTGTCAGAGCTGAACCTTGATGGACTTGACCTATCTGAAGGCGGCACTGTCACGGCAATTGCTGTGAATTGTATGAAAACGCTTCATGGCATTTCATCTGTTGGTCGAAGAAGGGATGCATTCCTAGCCAAAATTCGCCGGCTTGAGCCGAGGATTGTGACCATAGTTGAAGAGGAGGCAGATTTAGTGGAAGAAGGACCTGATGAAGAGGAGGGGTTTTTGAAGGTTTTTAGAGAAGGTCTAAAGTATTTTTCATCGTACATTGATTCATTAGAGGAGAGCTTTCCAAGGACAAGCAATGAGAGATTGGCACTTGAGGGAGAGGTCGGACGAGCAGTGGTCGATCTAGTGGCATGTCCGGCTGAGGGGTCAGGAGAGAGGAGAGAGGCAGCAGCTTCATGGGCAAGAAGGATGAGAACTACCGGGTTTATGCCAGTGGCATTGAGTGAAGATGTAGTGGACGACATGCGCTCATT
Organism: Carex arenaria; assembly: GCA_964058825.1. Classification (NCBI taxonomy): domain Eukaryota; kingdom Viridiplantae; phylum Streptophyta; class Magnoliopsida; order Poales; family Cyperaceae; genus Carex; species Carex arenaria. The sequence continues at coordinate 152,172 of CAXKVW010000803.1, forward strand.
ACTTAGACGGTATCGGGAGGGGTGGTCGATGCGCGAGGTAGGAAATGAATCTGATCCAGCTGGGTTCGTTCTTGCTTGGAAGGAGGAGCCAGTTGTCTGGGCCAGCGCATGGAGGCCTTGATCGATCGATCGGAAGCAAAATTAAGAGCTAATTAATGCATTAATTAATTCTTAGAAGATATATTGTTTTGGCAATTGCATGAAAGAGGTTAATTTGTTTTGCTTTGTTTTGTTTGATCTCCCGCACGCAAGAGTGCAGCTAGCTAGAGCATGTGGGGGATCATGCATGCTATTCAAAGTGTTATTTGTAAGGAAGGATAGGAGATCAGAGTTGATTTCTCATATTTTAGAACATGCATGATATTGCTATTTGTCATGAGTTCATAATAGGTATTAGTTATCTACTTTTAAAGTTTATGTTCTTTGGAAGATTTTTTTTTATAAATTTACTTTAGAGATAATTAATTATTACTTATTAGGGTTTTGACATATAAGCATGTGATGAGCCTCCTTGTGTAATTTATGTAATTGAGAAAAAAACAAAAAAAACCCGGCATGCAATGGTCGGTTGGAACCTAAGGCACCAATCAAAAAGAGCACAGATAATTAAATTCTAGTACCATATATATAGTGGATTGGTTCAGATCTTAGGTACAAATGGTTTAGTTGAAATGGAGTCACATCTAGGTTAGCAAATATATCTTTTCTGCCAAAACATGTGGTCAACATTATTGCAAAGCTTACGTTAGAGAAACAGTGCTCTTATCATTAATATTTCCAATTTCCTCCAACCTCCAATGCAACGTGATGAAATTAAATTATTTTGCACTCTAATTAATTCATGTGGCCTTTTGTGCAGCATGTTATTGTATATTGCGTACGTTACCAGGAAGTAAACTCTGTACTTATAATTAAGAGTGGAGACCACATTAGCTAGGTCATATATATTGCTTGCACCTTAATTAATTTCATTTAGGATGGGGGTTTTTGTCAAAGAACTTTTTGGACAGTCACGTCTAAACTCCAATCCGTGTCAAAATTTACACGGACGATTAATTTAGATTCACAGAGCCATTTAAATTAAGTTTTAAATCTTTCGCACGAATCTTAATCCAAATCAAACAATTTAAATCTGACTTCGGATAAAAATTTGTCAAAGTCCTCTAGAAAAAACCTAATTCCTTCACTAATTAGGCTTTAATTAATATGGGGGATCGATTTAACTCCAGTAATTCTCTCATAGTTTGCAGCTACATTAATTTATCAAAATTAGGATATTAAAAGGGCATAGTAAGGATATTTTTTTAGGAGATACAAAGAGTGGTTACAAGTCTGAAGTTAGTGTTTGAAGAAAATGACACACTAAAAAAAGATCACAAGAACTTAATAAGATAAGAGAAGGCATGCAGTAGAGAAGGAAATTAAAGAGGATTAGGTGACAAGGTGATATCAGGAAATTAAGATATAAAGGCCTGGATATATATTTTAATTTAGTTATTTAAAGGACCAGAAAAGATAATATAATTAAGGATGATTCATGAATTGATCAAATCCTTACGTACGGAAGTTGATTTAACTGAACGTACTTGAATCAAATTATACACACACACATTAGCATTTGAGATTTCCAAATTTGATTGTTTTTTTTTTTTGTTCAACCTAAAATGATTAAAAGCGTTCAATGAAGGGGTCGTTATCGGATGAGGATAGCGAATCTTAGGAGCAGTGGTGCTGGAATCTAACAAAGGAAAAGTGGCATTGAAACTGGATTGCTGAGTGGGCTGCACTGCCCCCACTATTTCTCTTTCTTTCTGTTTTTCTCTTCATTTCCTTTCTTAACACTTGAGAGAGAGAGAGAGAGAGAGAATAAGCTTGGTAGCCTCTACCAAGTAATTTTCAAAAAGAAACAGAGAGAGAGAGAGAATGAGACACATCTAACATCCCCATCAAACAAATACTTTCACAGTTTCACTAGTATTAAGTTTGCCGTATATACATATATGTCCCGTCTGAAGAGAAACAACAAAACAATGGATATCATTGGCGCACATGCAAGCTGTAAAGCGCATGATGATATAATTAAGGTGGAACTATTTCGGGCGGGAGCCCGTTATCGTTAAGAAAATGAAATTAAATCCATTAAATTTGCAATGTGAAAAGAAATTTAAAAAAAGAAGAAAAGAAACGGGGATTGAATTGATAATTGATGGAGTGAAAGTGAGAATATATAAGGTCAGATCATGTTAGTATGGGACCATTAATTGACAGAGCTCCTTTTGAGGGAGTTGGCTTCTATTCCCACCACTAAAGCACATCACCATCATGCATGGTGATGGTGCCTCCATTGATTTGCGCAGGTTGTGGGCCTCTCTACCAGACCAAAAAGAAAGCGCAAGAGGAGCGCTAGTGGGATCTCCTTTTCATGTCGGTATGGTATATGACTATATGGTATGGTATGGGACTATGCTCTATGCTCTATGGGATGCTATTGCTAGCTACCTCATTATTATTTTATTTTATTATTTCATTCTTGCTCTAGCTCCTTCTTTTCTTTTCTCTTCTCTTCTCTAACAGCAGATCGATCAGTGTCTTTAGATAGATATATTCAGAGGTTGTTTCCCATAACGAATAAGTACTAGTACCTAGCGCGTGAGAGAGACGAATCATGAATCATGCATTGCAATTTGCATGCTCTTTACTGGGCCCCACTTGCAGATGTAGTGAAGAAAGATTTTCCAGTACTGTAGACTCGACATCTTATTAGCTAGGTACCGTCTCCGTGTGTAAATCAACATTCTCACTCTTGAATGACAATACCCCTAATGGTTGCGCTTCTTTAATTCAAGTGCTGTATTAATTGTACTTGAATTTGAGGATATCATTATTATTTCTGGTCAAACAAAGTATGATATTATGGATTCAAATCCGCTGAAATTCAAAATGCATGAACAGTAGCCCCTGGAATCCCTGAAATTCACGATCCGACCGTCCAAATTTTTCTGTGCACGCATCTCAAAGTAGCTGATTTTCTTTGCACGCATCTCAAAACAATTCAATGGCTGGATTATGAATTTCAGAAATTTCAGGAACACTGTTCATACCCAATATTTCAGCAGATTCGGATCCTGATATTATTACTAGAATTTACATTACTAGCATGGGTAACTTAGTTGAGTCTCCATATGCTGGGAAATGGGAATAAAATACTCCAAGCCGAGCCAAAGTCTATCAAAGTCTTTTTGGTCCGAAATTTTTTTGGGAAATTTTTGCGGAGATTTTGAAAAGTAAAAAACATGATTGTTTATAACGTTCTCTGGACGTGATTGTTTACAACGGTCTGATTAGTGAAATTAGATTACCGCTAATTAATGCGTTAAAAAAAAAAGTCTGGCCATTATGGTTGATAACGGCCAGTTACAATAGTTTTTTCGACCATACCGTTATAGAATTGAAGTGTAAAAAAAAAAATACTGTAGCTAGCCGTTGTCGTTCATAACAGCCAGTTATAATGATTTTTTTTTGTTAATTAGCGAACATTCAATCAAATTAACTTGCCGTTATGGTTTATAATGTCCAGCTACAGTGTCCTGGACGTTATAAACCATAACGTTTTTCCTGAATTTCAAAATTTATCAAAATCATTCCTCATTATCGTTATTTTTATTTTATATTTCCTATTAATAAAAAAATCGGCGTTTTGGTACCTATTTAATTATTAGAATACAGGACAATCCACTTTAAGATTCGTATTTACTTAAATTAAACAGTCTTGAATCTAAGTTGGGAGTCATGTGTGCAGTGTGCATGGATGGATTTAGCGGTTGACCTTCATGTTTGGTTCCCTTGCTAAATTTGGGCCAAATTTAGGCCTAATTCCGACAAAGTTAAGCATGCACTATTTACCATAACTAAGCCCAACATAATCCCCTTTTGTCACTGTACATTGATATTTTCTTTTTCTGTTTTGAATAGTTTTCTACTGGTAGTAAAGTGGATATCAATGTTTAAAGAAGATAATAAAAGACACTTTCAAACAATGTCTTGAAAGCAGTAAAGGTTGCTGAAAAAGAATAAAATATATCATCTGCCATGGCTTCTAAAAGCTAATTTTGCCTAAGTTTGTCAGAAAATGCGACCTTCTTTAACCAGTGTGGTTATTAAATCTTGGTAAAAGGCTTCTATCATAGCAGGCACGAGGTACTAACGCACTGTGTAAAGGCTGTCAAGAAAGAAAGAAGTCTTAAGTACATTAACTTTTGCAACCATCTCTCTCAAAAATAGAGATTGCCTTTGCATATATGTTACAGTACAGTCGAGTATTTTGAGTTTATTATTTGAAGAACAGTTTCAAGTATTTCGTACAAAGGACGTGAACTAGGACGAACTAACTCAAGTTTATTTTATTTTTTTATTTCATCACAAAAGGTCAAATTGCATGCCGAGACAAGCAAATGATGATGTCGTTGTACTTGAGATTTCCTTGAACCAAAAGTAAAGCTTCTATTATTCCCTGACCTTGAAAGAAGATATAACAGAAGGAAACACAGCCAAGAGAATCCATGGTAACATCAGCCAATTCCCACGCCAGACAACAAAAAACCAAGAAGAAATGCTCCTCTTTGGGGGTTTCTCGTGATGCATCCAGCAAGAGAATAAAACTAAAACCCATAAAGTTTCAAAATTCAAATTGCAAAGCACAATTTTGTTTTCTAGTGCGTTTTCTTGAATTTTGAAAATTGGTGACAAAATGATTGTCTTTTTCATTGAACTGTATCAAAGGAAGTTGCTTCCTTTTAAATTGTACTGATCGAAAATACTTTCAAGAAATCTTCACAAATTAAGATAGGAGATAGAAATGGCAAAGATTGATCTATGTTGGCATGTAGCTCCGTAAAAATCAAGAGAGTAATTTACACGACCTTATTTAAGGTAGTATTAGTAATAGAGCAGCCATCCTAAAGCAGCTTCAAAAATAAAACGCCGCACTAAGACAATGGCAACCACTGCACATGCACATACAAGTCTATTTTAAATTTTTAATTAGACTCAAAAGAAAATTAAAAAAAGAAGTCTCACATCTTTGCCTATCGGGATCCCTCCGAGTCAACCTTCCCTCGACCTGCCGGCATCTGACCCTTCTTATCCTTCACAGAAGATGCAGGCCCTACCTTATCCATCTCGTTAGTCTCTGACGAGTGAGTTCCGGTGCTCATTCCTTCTTCAATTGGTAGCGTCCTTTTTGAACCCTCTAGCGCTACACCAAGTACTATATTATCTTCAAAAGATGGCCTCTTAATCTGTTCTGTATGGTTAGTTTGCACCTTCTCTGCCTCGCCTTTATTGCCTTCCACCTGTGAATTCTCACTTGCATTAACTGTGGGACCTGAAGTTGCGGCAACTTTCTTCTGTTGCTGTTTGTTGTTATCGGAGTTATTTGCAGTCAATACATCAGATTGGGTTGTTGGTTTTTGATCTGACGCTTGACGAGTCTGAGCTCTGTGTTTCTCTTCAGAGTGGACTCTCGTTTGGGGTTCAATCAGCAGGAATGGACGGCTGGATGGGTTACCGGCACGATTGTATATGGTCTCACCATATGGTATATTTTCAATGTCAGCATCGCCGTATATTTTTTGAACAGTTCGGATAGGAGTGGCAAGTCTTGCCCGGTGGTGGCTGACTACTCTCAAAAGATCCAACAAAATTGCTTCCTATCACATTCAATTTTTATATTTGCTTAATATTCAGGAAAAAAAAAAATTTATGTCCACGATTTAACTGATAGCAATAGTGAAATAATGAATTATGCTTTACCTTAACACACAGATATTCTTCAAAATGTGAGGTCTTCACAAAGCAAGATATGAGAATCTACAAGAGGCAAAAAATATGTACAAGCATTCAATCAACTTAAAACATATAATATTTACGAAAATAGGAAAGAAACACATCGTGTTGATGAGAATACTCACCAAGAGAGCTTGATTATCTGGATTTATGTTTTCCAGAAATACCCTTCTATGTAATCTCTGTTGCTCTATCTGAGGATGTTTTGCCAGGACTTTCCTCATGTCTGCAACTATGTTCTGAAACACCACATAAACAGAGCCTTAATTCAAATAGAAATATTTTACAGCCTAAAACTGATTTAAAGTTTACAACTTAAAATTATTACTTACATTAATTTTGCTGACATCAAGGTGGCTAATGGCAAGATGGGTTTTGATACGCCAATGACTCTTCTGGGTCAGATTTCTTACAACACTAACCGTGAATTTGTGGTTCGGTATGTGTACTGCTTCCCGATCGTCCCCTCGAATTATGGTTGGGGACCACAAACCAACATGCTGTGCTCGAAGTAAACAAAGATCAGTAAAGCTATCATGCACGAAAAAACACACATAAACTAATAAAGGAATATTAATGCAAGCAATATTAGACCAAGAACAAACCTCAACAGTTCCAGAAACTTCATACCCCTCGATCTTTGTCTGTATCCATTCATTTTGAATAAATGGGCGCGTTGCATGGATCATAACACCAGAGAGGAAGTTTGTAAAGATCTGCCAGATCAGAACCAAAGTTAATTTTTCTTACAGTCCATCAGATACATTGTTAAAAAAAAAAATAGAAACTGAAAAGATAAATCTTGGGAGTACCTCACGGCCAGCAAGGGTAAGAAGAACAGTACCAAGACCTCCTGCAGTGACCCATCTCTGGGTAGAGAAGCCCAACAATTCCATAAATAAAGCAAACGCAGCGATCCAAACAGACCAATACACTGCCTTTCCAGCAAAATCAAGCCCCATCTGTCCAAAAGAAAATTGTACATATAAATCTAATATAGAAAAAAAAAATACAATTCACAATTAAAACATCCTATAAAAAACTCATGGAAGAGAGAGAACATTGAAAACTGAATAAAACCTTGTAGTTTAATATGGAGCATCAAAGGTGATGAAAGTTAAAATTTGTTTGTCCTTTTATTGATTCAGGCTAACTTCATTATTCTCAAGTATAGGGCGTTTAAAAAGAAATGAAAGCCTCTGACAGGTATTACAACTGTTGTAGGACTGCTACAACAAGTCTTTAAATGCAAAAACTTGCACACAATAAATAAGTATCGTACATAATGATTTTATCAAATCCAGAAATTGTTAACAAAATGGATCTTACAGTTCTAGGTTCCAAGCGGGTTGATTCCATGAGAAGGTCCTGCATTTGCTGAATTAAACTGCAAAAATTAAGAAATTTATTCAATACGAATCAGATTTCAGTGAGCTACAGATTATTATGCTTAAAAACATAAATAAAAGTAGGAAATCATGGAAGAGCAAAACTTGATGGACTAAAGTAACGAACTAGAGTCTGCTAGAAAGATAACCTGGCTGAATACGAGTAATATTTTAAAGTAACATCTGATATAATAGAAAACTATACCTTGATAAACAATATGCAAAAGCCAGAACAGTAGATAATGATCTCACAAAATTGAGGACCCGTAACTTGACAGCTTGGCTTGATGCAGTAGGAAGAACGATTGGGTCAAGAGCCCTAAGAAATGAAAAGGTATGAAGGATATAAATAGTTCACAAATCACAACTCACAACTTTAAGGTGTTTTTTGCAAAAAGAAAAGAATATAGTATATGCTTTCTTTCAACTTACCGGCAGATCAGTGTTGCCCCAGTCCAAAGAAGCAAAGGTTGGAGGTAGGAAGTAGAAAAATGGTAAGTTTTACTCTTCTTCCAGCCACTCTCGCTCTGTAATATCCATAAATGATTTTTTTGTTTTAGTCAACTTTCCAAACACCCAAAGAAGGAAAACAAAAAACAGGCATAGATTAAAAGTTATGTACTGACATGAAAAAAGCTTCGGATGGTACCCAAAAGAGGTAGGAGACCCCATGCAGCAAAAGCAACGAGGCCCAATGCTGGGATCACATTTGAAGTAACAGGGTTTGCGGCTATGACATTGTATGACCTAGAAAGGTAAAAAGTTAAAAGTTAGATTGAGAAAACTAATTACAGTAAAACAAAGAAATTATGAAATGGTACATTACTTGGTCAATGCTATGGATGTGTTCTTCACAAGAGGGATGCTTTGCAAAGGTGGTAGAGCAGATGCCCGTATCATCAATGGGTTGAATTTGTACACTGGCTTAGTGCCCTTATCTGCTATATGCATTCTTCTAACTTGTTGCCTCTGTATGAAAATCAAGAGGATTAGTATTTTGTCCTTTTCAATTAGAAAATTGCTTAAGGAAGCAATTTTAAGTTAAGCCTGCAAATGTGAACATATCATTTGTGTACTACTAAAGAGAGAATCACGAGTAACCCAACATAAAGTAGGAAATATCACACTTTTACCAAAGAAGCACGACCAGGTCCAATGTAACATTTTCTTTCCCATCTATTCAATAAATGACCGAAGCTTATGTCTACATTATTGCATACAAAATTGAGCAACTTTTTGTGCAACTTTTGAAGCAAACTGAGAGGGAAGGGCATGTGTAATATTCATATTTTAGATGATCATATAACGAATTTCTCAGTATGGATGCATGCATGTTATTAAGCTGTTTAAAAGGACATACATGAAAATTTGAACAAAAGAACTTACCAAAGGAAAGGATGAAATTGGAACAGTAGACATATGGCGCCAACTCCTCATCTCGGAGCTCTGGCACAAAGGAACAAAATCATGTAATTCATGCTGAAATGGAAGCATCACCAATGAAGCACAAGGAAAATAAGGTTACCTTAAATTGTGCATGCATGCTGAATTTTCCAATGCTTGCTTGATTGAACAGAGAAAGAGAGGCTCCCAGAGCCATCAAGGGTAGAGATTGTATATTTTGCAGTAGCAACCAGAACTCAACAAAAGCTCAGTTCAAACAAGACTACCAGATTTTTCTTTTTATACTTTTCCTTTCTTCTAATTATATTGAAAGATCTCAACGCCTTTCACCCCTACAAGCACAAATAGTAAATTTAACATTAAGAGGATTTCACAGAGTAAACAGCCCACTAGGTATTGATCTCTTCACTAGTATAAAGAAATAAGGCCTACTATTGGTTTATCTCAAATATAAAATCACTCAGTTTCACAAACAACGAGTACAGTTCAACATCTGTCAAACAATATGTCTAAAATTGCTTTGCTGTACGCAAAGGGACCCCCCCTTCCCCCATCCCCCATCCCCTAATGCAATTTTTTTTTTTGTTAAATTAGGACATTATATGCTATCGTAGCACCTAGCAAGCAATAGTTCATTGTTGTGTTGCTACCGTGGTTTGTAAAATGAAAATCTATCTATCGTTGCCCACTAGGTTGATTCTTCACTATTATAATGAAATTAGTCCTACTATTAGCTTATGAAAAAAAATTAATCACTCAATTTCACGAACAATGAATACAGTTCAACACCTGTCAAGCCAGTGGCGAGGCTAGGATTTGATCTAGGGGTAGGCAAAAATTGGATTCGGGTTCGAATAAATTAACGGGTACGGATTCGAGTTCGGATTCGGGTTCAGATTCAGATTCAAGACACAATTCAAAAAAATAGCAAGAAATATATTAATGAGATTAGTCCTCAATTAAACAATTCAAGCAATTCAAGCAAAATGAATTAATCAAGCACAAGTCAGAGGCTCAGAGCACATGGTCATTCTAATTTATTTCATAGCAGTGCCAAATGCCAATCACATACATCAGTATGTAGCAACAAAAGATCAAATATTATAAACATGCTTGGGTCAAAAAACACA
>CAXKVW010000804.1:0-32982 GCA_964058825.1 Carex arenaria
AAACCAGCTAACCTCCTGGTGAACTATGCTCCGGAAAGACAAGCTCCGGATTCTTTCAACAAGCTTCCCTCCAGCCACCCCAAACAAGAAGTACTCTGCCGGTATTGTAATAATAGATCCAATTCCCAATACCACGCACATCAATGCCCAAAAATCCGTGTCCCTCCTCAATTTATGTGGTGGTTCAAAAAATGATTTTATTGCACTTGCTATGATCACTCCAGAAATGGGGAACAGTACACCATGTGCTGCAGCTGATAACGAGCCCATGATTAAAACAGGAAATTCTGGCTTGTTCAAACTCACCAGTCGACCGACAGGTACCTTTTTAGGGGGGCTTTTATCGCCATCACCTTCATCGGCATCTTCATCATCAGGTGTTAGACCAGGAGGGGCAAAGGGAAGGTTAAAGGAGTGGTGTTTGCTGCTCCCTCCTGATGAGCGACGGCCGAGAGAGCGTTTCATAGATGCGCTATTGCTATATGATTTGCTTGTAGACACATGATGATGATCTTTGCCCTCATGACTAGCTTCTTGGAGGTGAATTAATTGGGAGTAAGCACCATCTGGGTCTTTTAGCAACTCATCATGGGGACCTGTATAATTGAAAATTTAAGGGAAAGGACGATAATTATCTTCAATCTTGTATATCAATATCAAAATTGACATAATGATGTTGAATCTTGTACAATACTACCTCAATGGTTTAATTTGGGCCTAACTGAAATCAAATTTAAAGGTATCATTTCAAACTGAAAATTTGAAATAGTAAACATTTGTTTGCACTTCAACAAGGCAGAAAATTTGGAAACCCTCTAGTAACACTTGTCGTTATAAGAAAATGGAGGCGTTGCCTGAAGAAAAGAGAAAATATTGAAGTTTTGGAAAAGAATTATAATTTAATTCACCTTGTTCTACAATTTTACCCTCGTGCACGACCGAGATGTAATCAGCATTTCTCACGGTGCTTAGACGGTGCGCCACGACAAGAGTGGTTCTCTCTACCATTATTCTGTTTAATGCCTCTTGCACGACCCTCTCTGACTCGACATCCAATGCACTTGTGGCTTCATCAAGCAATAAGATCTTAGGGTTTTTCAAGATAGCTCTTGCAATTGCAATCCTCTGCTTCTGACCCCCTGAAAGTTGAGCCCCACGCTGACCAACCATAGTATCTAGCCCCTGTACAGGATTAATATAAACATATTGATTGTAATGAGTAATGGGAGAGATGAGAGAGAAAATTTATGCACGAGTAAATTAATATTTTTCATTTTTCATTGACATAAAGAAGATCATCTGGTCAGTAAGCATTTTTTTTTATTCCAAAATGAAGTTTCAGTCATTAATTACATACATTCTTTCTCTCTATGTAAATGCAACAGAAGAACTAGATCTAAATATCTTAAAACTCTCCTAACTCTTTTTTTAAGTAAAAAAAAAAAAAAAAACTCAGGAAAATTATTTGACCAATAGGATACTAAGAAGAAAATGCTATAAACTATCTGTTTCGACTGTGTTAAATTAATCTTAGTGAACAAGTAGAATATTTGACTAATATGACCTCCATTTGTTAATATATTATTAAAAAGTTTTGTACTGTACAAATATTGAAACTTGAGTATTTAACAGAAAAAAAGGAAGAAAATATATCATTAGTTTTGAGTTGCTTACATCAGGCAATTTGTCAATGAAATTGGCAGCATTTGCCAGTTCAACAGCTTGTCTGACCTCTTCTAGTGTGGCCCCCTCTTTGCCATACAATATATTCTCCTTGATAGTTGTCATAAACAACAGTGGCTCTTGGCTAACAAGCCCAATTTTTTCTCTAATCCAACCAAGCTTCAATGTTTTTATATTCACACCATCTATTAGAACCTCTCCTGCTTGTGGGTCGTAGAATCTCTCTACCAAACTTATAACTGTGGATTTTCCACTCCCACTTTCTCCTACTATAGCCATTGTAGTACCTATTAATTATGTGACAAATTCAAACCCCAATTCCATATCATTGATTAACTACTTGCAAAAGAGCTAAGAAATAATATGATATGTAAAAAGAAAAGTATTTGGCATCTAATTATATTAGAAGCGAAAAAAAAAAAAAAAAAAAAAAAACCTTCAAAAACCATGGCGAAGGGCATCATCGCCTCAGAGGATGGCTGGTTTACTGTCTCACGCCGTCAACCCCTCAAAGACAAGGACGCAACAAACCACGCTTACTGCCGATCAGCTAGAGTGAAGAAGGGTAGCCGTGTATTTCCGAGGCACAATGCTCACCAAAGGTACAACCGGTACAGTGCTCAAGGTAAGCCCCCAACCACTACAACTCTCTTTCATCATTACCGGCCTAAAGAGGCACATCAAAAAACTGTCTCAGGCATTAAATGTCAAGGTACTTTGCCTGGGCTGCTACATGCCCCATCACTTCGAACCATTAATGGCATTAATGGTTACCCACAAAAATTTACGACTACAAATTTCATTCAAGGCCACAGCTGCTCTACTTCAAACATTTACTCCACTGCTCCCTCCCCAACAACCTCATTAATGGCTAACATGAATTCTCCAAACCCAGTACCACCACTATCCTCTAACCCGTTACCAACCCAAATTTCACCTTCAACAGTTAACCCAAACACCACCCCCATCTTCAGATCCGTTAACCGAACCCGCACTTACTCGCAAACTGCACGGGGTCCTACCCTCAACCCGGCTTCCTACCAACCAGCCAGCCAACGTTTTGGCTACCCGCCATGGGTCCACTACATGGACCTAAACCCTTGGACTCCACTAACCGAGTTTTCACCAAGAATCATCACCAATGCAAATGCTTCCCCAAAACCTCTGCCCTTACCTCCCAACCCCGCTGACCCGGCTTGGAGAGGCCGGTGCTATAATTGCTTGCAATTCGGCCACGACCAAAATGGTTGCAAAAGCGAGCAACAGGTATGCGCCAAGTGCTGGGCGAAAGGACATGAAGCAAAGTCGTGCACTCTTACAACAGCCCCGAAAACTCCGGGCTTTGATCCTCTCGTACCACGCGGTAACATGGGAGACTTACCAAAGCCGCGCACACGGGTCGCTACGGTGTTTATCCCTGAAACGCACCAAATGAAACACGACACGCTTGACTTGCATCGCGCAATTGTCATTGACGCACGGCTACGACCCAGCCATTCCATGCACGTGCTACAATCAATATTGATGTCCACATGCAACTCCGACTACCCATTCCCTCTCACTCATATCGGGGGCCCGCAATACCTTCTAATTCTACCGATTGGCAAGGATCGACAGCGTTTCATCCAAGCATTTGCTCAGCCCCTTGAGACTCTTGGATGCGTCATCTTTCCATGGTCGCCGGTGGTCAATGACTATCCCCTATCTCTGAAATTCAAAGTATGGATAGAATTAAAGCACATGTCTCCTCAAGCATGGTGCATCGACCATGTCGTTGCGTCGGTGAGCTCCTTCGGAATAGTTCTCGATCATTCTTCCATGCTTAAACCATCATCGATTGAAAAAATGATGGTGGTTGTCGCTATACCCGAACTCGAAGATATACCGCTGTCTATACGCATGTGGATTAGGGGCATTGCACGGGACGTTGACGTCATGGTACACAGCTGGATTGAAGAACCTATTCCTCTAACACCGGCCCTTGATCCAACACCGGCCACCGCGGTCTTCGACAAAATACAGCTTGAAAATGAGAAGGTCCTAGGCAGAGAGACGCATAACAATGTCAACTCCGGCCTCATAACCATTGATAGTGCGACCTTGCTCAAGGCTTGGGAAGGACTAAGCCACGGCCCGCAAAAAGACGAGATTGCATCGATTCTCAAAGCGAGCAACCAGATAGATCCACAAATTTTTCAGAATGCGACTTCGGCCAGCAACACGGCCGCCCGTCGCCGGACTGAACGTGGTAAAGAGCCGGTCTCAGAGATGGCTAAACCAGGGGACAAATTCAGTGGAGGTTCCCATCAACTGGACATGTCCATTTCAGTTGCAATTGGAGGGGAAATTCTTTCCAATACAGTACCTAGTACTGTGCTACCTAGGCATAACGGTAAGATGTCAGGGACATTCCCTGATGGGACTCTGGAATGTCAGGACCTCTTTCAAAAATTTTTGAATAACACTCCACCCACAGCTGGCGAAAATAGTGTTGGGCTTTTAAACCTCCAAAACTCATTAATGGACCAAACTTTGGCCCAAACAACATTCCCTTCTAACTTCAATAAAGGGCCAGCCATTCATCAAAGCTCCTTTAATCTGAACATCACACCAACGCAACAGGAACAGAGCCCAGCGGCTTTCTCCCAGCACCTTAACGGCCCAGATCTAGGGACTAGTCTGACTCACCCAATTATAATCTCCCCTTCCAACTCAGGAATTCTGATGGAGCCGGGTATGTGTGACATAACAGGATCTCAAATGGGAAATGTGGGTTTCAAAGATGAACCCGTATCAGATGACCCTATCTTCGACCCTATGCAGGATGAACCGTCTGAGCACTTCTCAGATGAGGATCTCATCCTCATAAATGACAACACGCAACCTGAACTGCAGGGCTTCGAATCGCCAATTGCTCCAGTCAACGGGGCAGCGTCAGATCATAATAGTCTGAACAACATGGCCGTCGACCACTTCCAGGTGGGCGCCAGCTCTGAGCAAATAGGCTCCAATTCGGGAAAGGACAGTGCTTTCGAAGAGGAAGGAATGGATACTTGGTCAAGCGAAAGTGAGTTGGACAAAGTTGTTCGCCAGTGTAGAGAGGAATGGGAAAGAGAGGAGGAGCTCAAAGAACAAGCAGCAGCTTTTCAAAGTGCGCTCAACGACCCCGAGCAGGCCCATCTACTACAGCACTACATCCAGCCTCCTCCCGCCCCGGCTGTGGCCCAACCGCAATACTCAGATCCTACCCAAACTACCGAACCGGCGCTTGCTCCACCAGTACAGCTGGCCATCCCGGAAGCACAGAACCAACCTGATACAGTTCCTGTGCTACACCTCGCTGATGCTCCAATGGAGGAGGAACCACAGCCGCCACAGCCCCTTGCCCCGCAATCTCCGGGGTCACCACAACTCCGCCGTAGTGCAAGGATCTCAGAACTGGGTGACAAAATCACCAAGCACTACACCCCCAAAAAGACACGCACCATGAAGACACCGAAGGGGAAAGGTAAGGGCACACCAAAGTCAATTGAACCGGAGCGTAAAGCGCAATTGGTAAGGGCCCTCCATGAGGAAGCATTGATGCCGAACCCTTTGGACAGAGCCACAGTCAAAGACCTCAAAACCATATGTGGAGTTAAGGTCTGTAAGGAACTGGGATTCATGGGAGATCCATCTGGTGCTGATGTCAACAAGACGCAGGCAGGGACAAGCAACGCAGCTTTTGATGAAAATGAGGAGGAATCGGTGAACTGTGTTTTAACTGCCCAACATTCGAGATGGCAGCATTAATTGGTTTGTTAATACATGAAAAAACTGGATTAAATATATATATTTTTGTTTTATAACAAAATCTCAGAGTAAAGTTTGTAAGTGCACGTGAGAGAAGTGTACTAACTGAGACAAACACTTAATTAAGGTTCTTGTGCTACTGATTGCTAGATAGAGATAGAGAGAGAGAGAGGGATAATTATAATTAACTGTTGAGAAAACAATCTGACAAGCGAACAATATTTTCAAAATAACTAATTTTAAAATAAGATAACAATTAAACATAATATATAAACTACATAACAAAATAAATAAAAAAATATAATACATAAACTACACAAAAAGATTTAATTTCTGTTTAAAAAAAAAAAAGATCTGCTCATTGAATTGGCAAACTCAATACTGGGTCCGCCAATTGAATTGGCAGACCCCAGAGACTGAGGTACACAAATTCAATTAGTAGAAGTGGTATATATAGAATTTTCCAGAAAAAAATGACGATATAGTTTATTTATTTTTAATATGATAGAAATAAAAATTTCGGTATGATACGCACTGTGATGAAGGAGAAAAGAATACCCTAAACCCTAAAAATTTCGGTATTATTCGTTATTCAGCTAGTAACATTGAAAGGTTTCCTATCTTAGCTTCGTGTTTCTTTACAGCAGACAAGGTACCTAATTTGTATTTAGCATTTGTATGTTAGTACCAAATTCCAGGGGAAAAAAGCTCACAAAAAGCTCACAGATATAAACTATATATATATTTTTTTATCTTAATCTTCTTAGCATAATATCTGAAATTTTCTGAATACACACTTCACTATTTTACAGTACCCATTTGATTATTACACGATACATATTCATTATTACAAAATATACGCTTATTTGATTATTTCTCCAACCAGTAACAAGCGTATATTTTCTCCTACCAGTAACAAGGAGAGCATCCTCTGCTGCACTTTTATTGTGCAGCAGGATGCTGCACTTTTGGATGGTCCAGATTTAATCTCAGCCGGTGAGTGCTCAGATGATGGAGGGGGCAGTATTAATTTTTCTTTAAAATTCATGCCAAAATCTTATTTCGTCCGTCCGATAAAAAACAAACAGATCAGATTAAAAGTGCAGCAGAGGATGCGATTCACCAGTAACAAGCTCAGTTTGTTAGCGAGTCGTTTACTGTAGCTTTCTACTGCTATTGGGCCTAGCTAGGTGTTTAAATTTAACAAGAATCAATTCAATTTATATAAATGCATTGGGGATTCCCTCTGATACATGGAGCCACGAGCCCTAAGACTAAGAGTATAGCTTGTACATCTTGTGCCTGTATGGTAGTAACTAAGTAGTGACGATAAATCATTATTTTTTAATAGTACCTGAAATTCCAATTCGACTTTCCAATAAAAAATGACACCATCTCATAAAAGGTCTTGTCCGGCTGACACTGTGCCCGTGGAAAAAAAAAATCACTCAGTCTTGTTCGGCCAACATACTGTTCACGTAGGAAACAAAAAAAAAAATCAGCTCTGAATTTTTTTTTCCCATGTGAACACTAAAATACAGTTCAAATCCTACACCCACACCCATTCCCAAATGGAGGCCGAACAGGGCTCGGAGTGATTTTTTTTCCCCACACGCACAGTGTTTCGGCCATTTAAATTGAACCCGAACCCAAGCCCATTCCCGTTTCCATCTGGCAGCCGAACAGGCCTAGATCTGAGGCTTTAGGTTTGGGGGTTCAAATACCTGGACCTTACCTCCGCTTATTAATTTTTAAACTGTTTCTAGCTTAAGAGATAAAATTGGGGTGAAAATATTTGAACTAGATGATCACAAGAGCCTGGTAATTGTGCCAGTGAAGCAACCAATTGATACAAACTGTAGCAGTTACATTAAAGTTTTCTGATAATATAGAAATAAATAATGGCAAAAAATTTCTTACAACACTTTTATTAAATCAGTTGGTTCATGTCCTAATGAGGTACCACCTTTTCTCTTAAGATCTTCAGAGCTTGCCCAATTCCATCCTGAACATTTGTTGCAATGACAACAATTATTGCATAAATAAACAAGGTATTAACATGATTTTATGACATAAATTTCATTCCCAGCCCTACAAAAATATTAGAGGTCTGTTGTCATTGATGAAATTAAACCATTTGATCTTAATCTGATTTGAGGCAAACTACCCTGATTTATAATTAGGCTCGACAAGTCCAATCTGAATAAGTTCACTTTCAACTAACCAGAACAGCAGCAGATGCTGATTCCTGCTGAAGCTCACAATAAGAAAAACAAAACATTTTTCATATAAACATCATTACAGAAACACCCAAACTAATAGCCGACCTGGAGAACTGGGAATACAATAGGCTAGCTACTGATAAGAGCCAAACTGCGGCGCTTCTAATATATGATACTGCCTTTGAAATACAATTGTTGTGCCAGAATTATTAGAACAAAACCTATATCGAGCTTAGGTCCATTGGGGGTGTTGAATGTTCTTTACTGGCTGTCCTTTTTACTCTTTAATGAGATTGTAATACAAGTTGTTAGTGGGCATTTCGCTGCTGACCTTAAAAAAAAACACTAAATTTAAATCATTCCTTGTATTCCTTCAGAGGATTCCCAAACTACCACTTGACATAAATGGCAGAGAAAGTAATTTGGCAACTCTGCAAGGAAACCAGGAACAATACCTCTTGCAGACAGCAGTAGCAAGAATGCGAGACGGCTTTCATACAAGGTTTAGCAGCACATACATTATGTCCTAAAGTTCACTAGTGTGCTTCCTTGATTGTCCATATAAATGAATTTGCACACATAATTCTCTTACATAGTTCTCCTACTTTGTCCCTGGTAGGAGAAACTTTATTTTTCTCAGTGGAATGTCTTGAAACAAATTATCAGTGTAAGTACAATGTTAGTACCAGACCAGCCAACACAGTACCAGAACTAGACATACTACTCTGTACTGGTAAGTTACTCGCATGTATCAACCTGGTAGACAAAATGTAGCAGTTGCATTTAAGTTTTCTTCTCTCCCATCTGTTTTTCTATTGGTATTTGTGCTTCACATCCATAGTGTTCATATCTACAATTTGGTACATTGTCAGTCATACCTCTGAAGAAATTTTTCTGGCAATACAAGCCGCTTGTGATTTGATCTCAGGAGAATTTGCACGGTCAATAGCAGTCCGCAGTGCATCACAAGCAACACTGATACTGGCATCATCTAAAGAATCTGGGCACAAATAGTGTCGCGGCAATGGGTCGGGCGCAACTCCGATCCAACAAAGTCTCTCAGCCCAGTAAAACTGATCCATTAAGAATGGGCATAACACCTGGATTTACTACAAAAAAGTTAATCACAACTGTATTTGTAACAGCGCTGGTACAGGACCAGGACCAGGACCAGACTAGAACACTACTAGATCAGATTAGATTTTGGCATGACGTTGGAGTTAGGACTAAATAAAGCCTTGGTACCAAGGTAAAATTGCTAATATGGGTGACACAGTCTGAAAATACACATGGGTGGACAGGTCATGAACCTTCCACTTGCACTAAGCCAGGGAAAATTTGTCATTTCTTTAATTTTATCTTTTTAGGGTTATTGTGCTTCATTTCCTTTTTTTGGCATGATGCACATATATGTGGTTTGGGGGTATTATAATTTATAGAGTGATGTTTTAAGAAACTTACACAAAGTATAACAAATATGCCAGTAATATAAGAGCATACATGTAGAGGAAATGTGAACTGAAGGAAATGAAAAATGTGAATTTGCTAGAACCTGAGGTATCCCAGCATGTAGTGCAGCAGCAGTGGAGCCACTATTTGAAAAAGGACATGAACAGCTATTTTAAACAATTTGAAAAAGTTCTTCAACTATAATATAAATGTTGCATATGTGTTATTTACAGACTACACACAACTTTAACCGTATTGGCAATTACCGCAAAACATTTTTTGCCCCTTTCAATCTGTATAATTTTTTGAACTGTTGCAGAAAATTCACAAATCACAGACGCAATTCTAAAGAAACAACCAAGGCCAACCTAACCAGATTAAAAGAAATTGGGTGTCTTCTGAATAAATCTAGGAAAACTGTGAATTATCAGCTGCGAATGTTTGAAAAGCCGGGTGCGTTATGCAAATATGGTAAAATATTAAAAGAAATTTGCAAAAAAGAAGCAAGGAACAAAGCATTTGAAATATTTGAATTTTGCTAACCTTCCTGCATGGTGGATTGCAACAGCACATCTTGGAAAAAGCCAGCTATATGGTACTGAACTGAAAGCAACAAAAAAAATTGCATAATGGAATAATAAAACTTTATACGCCCCCATTAATATCTCCCTCCAGAATTAGTACAAAACTAGGACCAGATTGCATTTTGAATGGTCAAGAAATCTGAGCATGGACCTGAAATCTAGTTTGCTTATCCTTACTAATAAATTCTCACAGAACTTGCAAAATGGTAAAATTTCTCACTGATCAAAGTCAAGAAATGTGAAAAAAGTGTCATTACCCAGAGAAGCAAAAAAGCCGGTCGTTAAACAGAAGAGTGCTGTCCACTTTTTCCAACATAGAAGATGAGTTTGGCATGGCATCATAAGCAAGATATCTGATCAAAGCATCCAATGCTTCATACCCGCTTGTAAATAGTATAAATCTGTATTTGGTGGCTTCTATGACCCTTTGGAGCACCGCTAGAAATGCTTTCGGGTTTGTAAGAAAACCCATGCTGTACAAAATCAGTCGGGAGAAATGTAAGAGGTACTGAACCTGGCCTGTACAGTTGTCTTATGATACAACAACAATTGATATTAAGCAATAGGGGTTGGCAAACATAAAACCAATGCTGACTCTGATAGGTACTTCCAAACAGATTTAACAGTAAACTGGTTACTTTCATCAGTTTCATACTGGTACTGGTCTCATCCGTTAAAATATCCATAAAAGTGGAAATATCATACCTTCCCATGGAGCTTAATCCCACAAAAATCGGAGAGCTAGAGTTAGAGGGTTCATTGAGGAAATATTGGAGGCTAGCATGACTAGGACATAGTTCCTCTAATCCCGAAGAAATATTTGAATTATTCGAAAATGATATTCTGCATCTTTCACATGAGAACTGCCATTCCATAGGTAGAAACCAGAAGCCACATGTGCATACATTTGGAGGCCAATAACCTAATGTTTAAACCAAATGTTGTCAACTTTATAATCTGAAAAAAGTAAAATAGAAAATTCACTTCAACAAAATGTATACAGATTTTCACTGCCATTCTAGTCAAATGCAATGCCAGTACATAGCTTCAGTGTTCAATTTCACACGGTGTGTAAATTAACAAGACATTTTGATAGACTTGAGGCATATTGCACAAAGCATGATGAAGGCGATACAGAGGATTTATTATGGATTAATTTAGGAAAAATTATATCTGGATATTATCTGTACTGTACTAAACCAATCGGTACCACCCAAGTTGCAATCTTTCAAACACAAAAATGTAATACCTGGGCACTCTACAATTTCCTTGCTGAACCCATAACTGTTTGGCGTAACAAAAGTTGGTATTAGAAAAATTAAAAGAACCAAATAATTAACAAATTCTTCAAAATGAAATATGGGGCAGATCAAAACCAATGTAATGATAAAAATTTCTATAGCATATGGGTCAGTCTGGGTGTGTCCAAGTATAACATCCTTTTTCTTGTAAACTATACATACAGATGGATGCTTTTGTTGAACACCTTATTTCCCCACAAAAACAACAGCTGTCTATTGTTATTTGTATAAGCAATTTGCTACAACAGACGGAACTGACTATTCTAACATAGTAATACTTTCATTCCACTTTTCTTGAACCCATTCACCCTGCAGTTATCTTTGCACGATAAAATCATTGTTTACCGTAACTATTTTGTCACAAGTAATAAGGATCAGGGTCTTAGAGAAACAGGAAAAATCATAGATGTTGGCCACAATTAGAAATGGTGACAGTTCAGAGGGCAGAGTGATCATTTTTCTTCTTGCCTCTAGTCTCAACACCCAGTCAATGCATAACTACAGAGTTATGAGTCCATTATGCATCTACCACAAATAATTTTCTTTTTGATAATACTGATAAAACACAAGTACTTTTTGCACAACCCCATTTAGTACTGATAGACAAAGCACTACTTGATTAAAGAGCCACTTTAACATATGTTGGGACTTACAGCAGTAATGGTGATTCAATCCTTATGTGCCACAAGGGAAGATTAGTGACTGGATCCTGAAATTATTCGAAAAACATCCTATTAGATGTTAAATGGCCTACAACAAAAAATGAAAAATCAAATCGATCTAGTCATGAGTCACCAAAAAGTAATATTTCATTTTTCACTTTTTTATTCTACGAAGGCCATGTCCTTGTTTATTTCTTTTATTTTATTTTTTCTTTATTCATTTACTTTTTTGTTTTTCAGATAACCCGTATAAGATCAACAAAACAACTGCGAAAGCCACACAAAAGGAAGACAAGTATCACAATATATTAAGTTAAGAAGTTAAAATATGTCAAGAATGGTAGAGCTGACCAAAGTATTATTTCAGTTTGGCACCTAGGAGGCTAGGTGTTGTACCGTAAAAGGTATAGAACTGAGGTTCAGAATATCATTCCTCCATGAGCCCCAAATTTCCATAAAGAGAGGCCACATCCAGTGCAAAACATCTTTCCATCCAACCTGATAAGAGAAGTGTGGGGGACATCAACAGTTGTTGTGTCAGATTTGTCCATTGGTAAAGTTATAATTAAATAAGTAGTGAGAAAAACGGATACATAGATAGGAGAAGAAAATAAATCTAAGCTAGATACTGATGCAGTAGAAAGCTAGGACAGGACAAAAATGATCAAATAAATATCTCTGCTTTTATCTATTTCATTTTTGTTATGTATTGGCTGTTTCAAAGTTATTACAAAAAAAAGAGCTTCCATTAGTCAAAATTGTGCTAAACCAAGGATTCGTTAGAATTACTATCATATTGGGTAATCTGGTATAGTTGAGACTTGACTATTGACTTCATAAATGAAGTCCTTGGTCAAACACTGTGTTAGTACATCATAAACCATACCATGCCAACAGGAGCTTCTTGAAAATACTTGTGCAAAAGAGGTAGATCTTTCTTAAACCGATATTCAAAAGATGAAGGTGCACTACAATTGAAAAATTTAGATTTTGTAAAGCGTGTAAAAATTTTCAACGAAAAAAAAAGTAAAATAAGCAGAAGAAACAACGCAAGGCAAATAAGACAAATGCAACTCACCTGTAAGGAACAACATACGGAGCAGTAACAATACAACGAACTTGGAATAGCTCCGCAAGATGCCAACCTTCCTAAGATTTTGAAGGAAAAATAATCATAAAACATAAGTCTAGAATATAAACTATGTGCATGATCTCAAGCAAAAAGCTCCCATTTTATCCCTGGTACTTAAAAATTCTCATTTTAACTTTCAAAACCTTTTATTGCCTATCTAAATCTTCACATGAATATCATTTAAATCAGAATATTCAGGGATGAAAATGGGTACCCTAAAGCTCAAGGAATTGGATTATCAAAAGCTCACATGTTGAGTTAGTAAAATACCAAGGCAAAGAAATTGATTGCAATAAAATCTCCCTCCTTGCTCAAATCATTTGCAAATATTCTTTCAATAGCAGCTAAACACTCTTTCCTATGCTCTGCCTCAATCGTTCTTTTCAGCAATGAGAAATTATTTTGCTCACCGTAAGACCCATCCGAATTTGCTCTCAAATCTACAATTATGTACAAAATTACATTTAAATACTTATAAAGTAATGAACTTTAATTATAGCCATTCCCTTCCAGCTTGTTCTTTTTTCACCTTCCATGAACACTGTTAACCACCAAATCATTGCTTAGTCCAATTCCATGGAGAAAGGGGTCTGGATGATTTCATTGTTAAAAGTTGGGTTTACGTGTCATGTGGTTTCCCAAGTTCTAATTTGGAATGTCTTCAGTGAAAAAAATAAGAGTTGGTGATATATATCTTCAGACCAGGAAATATAGTAAAAAGGTTGTGTAATTACACGCAAAACTTTTATTTTTTACCTGAAATTTGTTCATGTTGGTAAGCAGCTAGGACAGGAGGGCTCGATATTGGTATAAAGGTGACATTTTTAGCCGCTAAACTTGTGGTTAAGCCCTAAAAGTTTAATCGTTGTGAGAAAGTAAAAACCCAAAACAACAAAGAGAAAGAAAAGATATGACTGTTAGAAAAAAGTAATGCATACCTCATGAGCTAAGTGTGTAATGAAGCTAACTTTGTATTGTTTCTGATCACATGCAAATGCTGCAGCAAGTGCCTAGGTATATAAAGTGCAAATTGAGTAAACTATGATCCCAAAAGAGTAATTAAATTGAAACTATGGTCCAATTGCAAAGTGCAAGCTGAGTAAATTATGACCCAAAAACAGTAAAGAAATTGACACAACAGTGCTTACTGAAGAAAAGCAAAAACTATATAAGATGAAACATAAACCCAACAATTGCATTATAGAACTAAATTCTGGTTCATTGGGATTCATGTAAATTCGTTGAAAAGCATGCATAGTTTGGTCCACAAACAATAGATACCCAATTTTTCCTTTCTTTTTGTTTGGTTATATGAAAACATACAACTGATTCCTTCGTGCACAAACAATTGAGAATGATTCAATTAACAAAAATTAACGCTCTAACTCCGTATCTACGTGACTGCGCGTGCTATAGAGAGAGAAAGAGAGAGAGAGAGAGAGAGAGGTACAGCTACAGGAAAGATGTCGCCTTTGGTTCCAAACGCCATGAACAGAGCTACAGGGTTCCGGTCTCTAATAGCCTCCGTTTCTTCTCCTTCGGTCGCCATGGAACCCCCATGGTTGTGTCGGGTCGACATCATACCTCGGACACTGGCTCACACCAGTTAGGCAGTTACCAGGAACGAGTAGAACCATTAACCCGATTGGTCCGGTCCGGTTCGGTTTGGACGGTTGCGTCTTGGGTGTCAATCCGACCGGTCCGCGGATAGAATGGGTAATGATGTCACAAACGAAATCGAACAGGATCAAATCGTCAAGAGAAATTAATACAGTACAGTACAGTACATACAGTAGATTTATATACATAAAAAGAAAATAATGACGCAACCTACTTTTACAAAACAATACATATAGTCAGAATTTCATTAAAAAAATCAGAAGAGATTATAATGCCATTTAATAAAAAAGCAACTTCGAGTAAGTTTGGAGATTGTGTGAGAATAAATAAGTAGATCTAAAAATTTAGAGTCACTTCACTCGTTGTAAATATTTTTTTTTATCAATTAAATTGTTAGTAGGTATTAAAATCACTAATTTAAAAAAAAAGAACTTCAACCAACCGAACGATTCGTAATTTTTGCAAGTTATTTTTTTTAGTAAAGATTGAAAGTCAAGCTATCTAATTATTTAATATTCACAAATAATGATTTTTTTTTTGTTTCGAACCTGTAACATTTCATACAGTGAGCATTATTTTTGTCATTAGACTAAAAAGTAAAAAACTGATTTTGCTATATAAATATTTTATAAAAAAGATTTAACAAAAAAGGATTCAAAATTTCCAATTATTTGAAAACATATGCCTACTAATTAATGTGAAACTTAAATGATAAACAACAATTGTGAAGGGAAAAAAAGTTATTCCATCATTCCATGCAGTGTTGTAAAAAAGGTGTTAACGGCGGCCATACCGTTATGAATACGCTTAATGGATGACTGTTTGCGGATAAAAACGATTAATCGGCCGTTTTACCGTTTAGTCGTCTGTTTATTCCTGTTTATTCTCATTTATTTCCGTTTATTTCTGTTTATTTCAGTGAATATTTTTTTTCACATTGCTTTTTTTTTCTTCCATGATAGTGTGTGATAATAAGGTTTATAAATTATATATAGTTTTATTAGTTTTATTTGTGCTTGGATATACATCCAATATTTTTTATATATGTTTGTTTCTTTTTACTTACTTTGAAATTGATTAATTCTGCTATTATTTATATACCATATATTTTTCTTACTTACTGATGTAATTTTTTTTAATTAGTACGACGTGTTTATTTATGAAATTAAGTTATTATCGTAAACTAAATTTAGTGATTTTATGTTGGAATGTTTCATTTTTTTTCAAATAATATGTTATTAGTATTTGAAAAAGTTTAATTCTCAAATTTATTTTCATAATATATATTAAATTTTTAATATGTATATTAAATTTAGTGATTTTATGTTGGAATGTTTAATTTTTTTTCAAATAATATGTTATTAGTATTTGGCAAAGTTTAATTCTCAAATTTATTTTCATAATAATATGTTATTAGTATTTGAAATTTTTTATTTATATACATAAATTTTTTCATAATATATATTAAACTATATTATATATATCTACCATTCGGATACAAATAGTTAAAATTTAAAATCATATTTGTATATGTATTCATACAAATATTTGGATATCAAATATCTGTATCTAATTTTTGAATACGGATCTATATATGGACGGATAACATCCGATTCATTGGCATCCCCGGCAATCCATTAATTGATGAGTTTTTTTGGCGTTAGATTTATTGCCTATAATCTATATCATCGTAAGAGAGTCATTTCCACCTCCTAATGTTCACAGTACAAGAAACCCATTATGATAAAGTCCAGGAAGCTTTTAATTATCAGGAGTATGTGAGAATTAATTTTTAATCTAGTGGCAAAGCCACGTGATCTCCATATGAGAGATCATAAATTCAAAATCCGAATGAGAATTTTTTTTTATTGTAAAAGTAAAAAAAAAAAAAAGAAATATAAAAAATTACCCAAACTATGAAAAAGTAACTAATAAAATAGCCCAAAATATGAAAAAGTTATTAGATTCAGCGAAATAATTAAAGAAGGCCGTGTTTAACCCAAGGGTAAGAATGACCCCAACTATAGAAAGCCGTATTTGGGCCGGACAACGACTCTGGCCCGAACGAAATGAATGCTAAAGATCCCGCACTTCTTGAATTCATGACGCAAAATCTACCAAGGAAAAAAGAGTGCTTGCGGTGTCTATTGAACACAAATTTGAGTTTAAACTTTAAAGCATTTCGAATGGAAGCGGAGCCCATCAAACACAAATTTGAATCCGATCAACATCAGACACACTCCTTGCCCCCAAGCTAAAAGCTTCGACTGAACGCACCGCATGAGCCCATCTCCCAGTTCATAACACTTGTTTCCAGTGGCGTAGCCATAATTTGAATCAGGGGCAGGCAAAAGTTGGGTTCATATTCGGATTCAGATTCAAGACATAATTTTATAGATATTATTTTGTATGAACATAATTGAATTTAAAAAAAAAAGAAATTTAAACAAGTATTTCTTGTAAAAATAGAAGTCTCAAAATTTTAAAATTGTAACTAGTACAAATAAACTTTTTTGGATTTTATCATGATACAGTCATATTGAAACGCACAATACCATGTATAGTTGTATGTAACACTTATTAAAATGACAAAGTAAAAAACTTTACTCTATTAGAGGGTATACACATGGGTAGGCAAAGTTAATTTCAGAGATAGGCAAAGTAAAACTTTGTCATGTTCCTATTAAAATTTTCAAATCCAAAGGTAGGTAGTTGGTGTACATTGGCTCGGCCACTGATCGGATCCTCTAAGATAACTCAAATTTTGAATTTAGACCCAAACCGTCTGATTGGAATCCTGACCAATCCGATTCAGATTAGAAGTCAGTGGTCCATGTATGTATTCTGATTGGACGGTCTGAATTCAAACTTAAAGTTTGAGTTACCTTAGAAATCTTAATTCTTCCCATAAGCCATGTTATTATTAGGCCGTTCCATGAGAAAACATGCATATGACAAACCAAAGAGCATTTTAACACATGGAGGCAAACTTTTAGATGTTTGTAGGCCGTTCCCAAAGAGCATTTTACCAGCTCTTTAGATGTTTGCACTCAAATATGGAGGGAAACTTAGCTTATTGCTAGATAGATTAAAGAAAATCGGATTTTGCTAAGCATCTAAGTAGAGTTCTAAATAGCTAGCTATTACTATGCAATAGCTGCACTATAACTTTTTCGGACCTCAAAAACTATAACACTATTAACCGTTTTTCTTTTATAATGATTCTAAATAACTAACTATAATTTTTTGGACTTTAAAAACTATAGTGCTATAATCGCTATCTAGAATCTTGATCTTAACAGAAAACATATATATAACAAACCAACGAGTATTTTAACACAAACTGATATCCATATATAAAAATAGCAGTTAACAACAACTGAGCACATCCATTACAAATAAAGTTATTTCTGACATACTTCTCAAATTAAAACTCTAAAGATTATGCTAGACTCCACGTTCATTGGATTAGACAAGCATCCTTAGATCGATGGTTCTAAAGTTTGGAAACCCCAATTATCTGCTTGGAATCAAGAGCTTTGATTTGCTGCTTCAACTGCACTCAAGTTATACAATAAAAACTGTTTGTTAATTTCTTGATAGTCATGAGGACAAATAGTTTAACTGAAAATTGATTAAAAAAGGGAGAAGTATTATGTAAGAGCCACTAAAATCTGTTGATGCTTAATTAGCCAGGAAAATTAATTTAAGTTCAACAATGGTAATATGACTAATATCATATGTCTAATATATAGCCAATGAAATTCAAAGTTGCGAATTTTAAAGAAAAAAGTGTACCCTATTTGGAAAAGATATATGTAACTCTGAAAGAATTACAATTGTATATTTGCATGTGTTTAAGAATTCACTTTTCAAGGTAAGAATAACAAAGTTGCCAGGATCTAAGAATATTAATTTGTTGTAGATTCACATATATTTTACCTGAAGCATAGTCTGAAATTTCTTATATAGTTCATCAAATTCACGCCTGACCTCAAGCATTGCTATTTCACAACTGCTCCATTAAAATTAAACAAGCACAAATCACAATATTTTATATTAATGTATATATAGTACGTAGCTACAGAGAGATGTATCGAAAAAACTAGAGTAATTTGATGCCAGGATTTAATTGACTTAGCTAGTCTATGTGTGGGTGAGGCAGAAAAGGCAAGGATACAAATCGGTAGTGCGTTTTTTTTAATTTTTTAATTGGGAGGTTTCAAATGATTGCGGTTTTTTCAATATGATAGTTGCACTTTCAGAAGGTAAAATTTCTATCCTGAGCAATTACAAATTAAGGTACCCACCAAATTCTGTCACACATGTTTTGTTGTCTTGATATAAAAAGAGAGACAAATTAAAACATCAAAATTAGAAGAACAGGTTCCAAGCCATACCCTTCTTTGTCATTCTCACGACAAACATCACGAAACTTATTGCATGCCAATGTTAACCTTGTAGCACCCAAACTGCAAATAAAAAAATAATTAGAAAAGGTTAATTTAATTGTTAAGAGATATTTTCTAAAAAAGGTAAATTTGCTAACAAAGAAGACTAATCAATTTATGCATATGTTCCGCCAAATTTGTAAATTAACTAGACATTAAATCATAACATCATCATATTAGGACATAAAAGAACGAAAGATAGGAGAATCAAGAAGCTAACTGAATGCTGTTTTCCCAGAGCCGGCGTAAATATGCATCAATCTTCTCAAAATCAACAAGAGGCTCACACCTGTACAAACAACAACCCATAATTATACCAAAAACACAAGAATAGAAGTGCCATATATACTTGCTATACATAATTTATAAGGGTCAAACTTTTATTTTAATAAAGAGAAAATTTCCTCACAAATGGTGTTTCTGTTTATATAAGTTCCATATATTTCTTGAAAAAGAAAAATAATATTAATGTTACGAAATTTAAACTTGCGAAAGTTTCAAATCTAATTAAAGTGTCGCACACAATGTCTGCGACATAAATTTGAAAAAAGAGTCGTCAACTACATTAATTAGCTGCCTGAATTTTTCTTGTTCAAGTCAGACAATTAATCTAGCATTTTAACAAAATATTATGATAATATAACAGTGAAAGTGGTAATTAACATAGCAAATACATACAACAGCTTGGAGAGCTCAGAAAGAAACCTCTCGACTTGCTTTCCGAAGAGAGGGGTAATTTCGGCAATAAATCCGGGGCACCCATCATCTTCCAGCATCTGAAGTGTTTTGAAATAGTCCCCCAAAAACTCCTATTTGAATTTTTTTTTTCATGTTCGAATTCCAGTTAAATACAGTTCATAATATAAGAATTGTTGATTAATATTAAAAGAAAAAACAAATATTCATCACAAAAGTACATTATACGTCCTGTTGTCAAGAGAAAATACCGGGTGCACGCATGATATATTTAGTAGCATAAAAAAAAGTTATTTAATGGAATCAGTTGGGTAAAAAATAAAAAATAAAAATTGTTATGATAGCATGCAAGTCAGGATCTGATCGAGGTTGCATAAATTGATTTGCGTACTCATTGCAAAACGAACTATTGCAATTTTTGCCCCAAAATGGAAAACCTTATACGCATGTTATCCTTAAAAAAAAAAAACAATAGGCAATAAATAGGAAGAAGCTAGAGAAGAAGATAATTCACCATGGCAAACATGAAGTTCATAAGCTCGTTGAGCTGCGTTTTTA
Organism: Carex arenaria; assembly: GCA_964058825.1. Lineage (NCBI taxonomy): Eukaryota > Viridiplantae > Streptophyta > Magnoliopsida > Poales > Cyperaceae > Carex > Carex arenaria. The sequence goes on from CAXKVW010000804.1 coordinate 20,151, forward strand.
ATGGAGCCGACGACGACATTTGACAGTAATTGGAGGCCAGAGCGAATTGTAAAACCCTCGAAAATGGGAAGAGGTGGCGAGAGAGTGAAGAAGAAAATGCGATCGAGTGCTTATAAATACATCCTATGATTTCTCGAGGTTAACGTCAATCGAAACGGCAACTAATTACGTCACATATAATAACGGCTTCCGCTCATTCAGAATTCCTACTAGCATATATGAGGCGGGTCATACATAAGGGTTGAAATGAGTCGTTTCATAAATAAATGGAGATAGAAGTAGGTCCGATAGGCATCAGACTTATTTTTAGGTTCAATTAGCCCTAGTACTATACGATCAACATTAAGATCTGTGTGTACTGAAATTGAAACAAATTTGCATGGATTTTGATATAGATCGAACGATCATTACACTCATCGAACTAAAGTAGGTCCGATGGACATCAGAACTACTCTGAATTCAAATAAATGAGGTATGAAAAAAGTAAAATCACTATGCTAAAAAACTTCTTCGAAGATTTTACGAAAACATCCCTCCTTGCAGTCAAAATAAAAAATTTCCATTCCAAAATGTACGTGTTGATAAAGAAAAAGGATTAAAATGGCTCGTTTTTTGTTTTATCATGTCATGTATTTTTTTATTTTTGTTTATAAAATTCAAACAATTAATTGGAATTGATCAACATGATCTTCATATTAAATTGTATTTAGAGATCCAATTTTATATATCTTTTTAAGTTGTTTACTATTTTTTTGATAGATACAATTTTTTCATGTCACGTTTTAATATGAAAATTATGTTAATCGGTTTGGATCGACATACATTTGAACCTTTCTTATTTAATAAATTATGATCATGACTTTTTATTCTCATTTTACTTTTTCTCAATATTCCGTTCAAAATAAATTATTTAAATGAAAATAATTTGTTAAATATAGTATAATTGGGTACAATTGAATTCATTCTAAATGTGTCTAGATAGAGTTGATCTATAGACAATAAGTTAATTAATATAACCCACGTCATTTTTTCCAAGCAATTTCAACTTGTCGAGGCTATGGCAATTTGACACAGTTAATTTAAAAAAAATGATTTAGCAGATAATATATAAAAATATATACTAAAGTAAGTTTCATTTTATGTCACAACTCACAAGGGACACCATTAAATTTATAGATCTTTTACGTACAAAATTAAAGTACATTTTACCTTATATATTCAAATAAGCTCCTTGAACCAATGACATTATTTACTTGAAAAAGGAAGACAAGAAAAGAACGGTGAGATTGTATGTATCATTAGATTTGAAGTTGCGACGATATCACCATGCCTTAAATGGAATTATACTCATTTTTTTCTCATCACCCCGTTTAAATCAACAGTGATTAGGACCCTAATCACTTTAGTTTCACCCAATATTTCATTCAAATAAATATATATGCAAAATATTATTTGAACACATCCTGTATCATACATCAGTGCTGAAAGCTTATGCAAATTTATAGTAAAAACTATAAACACACACACAAGATTAACATGATATATAACACAAGATTAACATGATATATAAACACACACACACAAGATTAAGTCATAAAAAAGGTATCCATAAACATTTTACATGTCAAATCACAAATATTTTGCTTGATGCATGTGCTGGAATAAAATATTTAGAGTATTTGAGAAGCACAGATAATTAGAGTATTTGAGAATTTTACTCATTTTTTTTCTCATCACCCCATTTAAATCAACAGTGATTAGGACCCTAATCACTTTAGTTTCATCCAATATTTCATTCAAATAAATTTATATGCAAAATATTATTTGAACACATCCCGTGTTATACATCAGTGCTGAAAGATTATGCAAATTTATAGTAAAAACTATAAACACACACACAAGATTAACATGATATATAACACAATATTAACATGATATATAAACACACACACAAGATTAAGTCACAAAAAAAAGGTATCCATAAACATTTTACATGTCAAATCACAAATATTTTGCTTGATGCATGTGTTGGAATAAAACATTTAGATTATTTGAGAAGCACAAATAATTAGTTGAGAACCAATTAATGCTTAGTTAGATCCATTATTGGCCCAATACACAAGTTCTTCGGCCTCATTAAGGCCCAAAAATAAAAATGAACATCAATATTAAAAATTTATAAAAAAAATTAAATAAAAATTAGGGTTAATTCTCAATTTTAAAATCAATAATTCCTCGGTCATGTTTCAAACCTACAAACTTTCACTTGGCATTGCGATATAATTATTAAAACAATAACTCTTTTTTTGCATGAATTATTGTTTACTCTTTAGTATTTTCGAAATAAAAATTTAACCAAAATTCGCTGAATACAATAATTTACTTAATTTATATAAATTGTTTATCTTAAAACTTTATTTTTTTTCTCTTCAATAGAATTTCTTTCTGGTGAGAGCCCCGGTGGTAATTAAATTGGCATAATAGGGTTACATTGAATTCAATTCATGGTTGTATTTATGGAGATAAGAGCTGGAGGGGGCACTTGCTTGTTTCTCAAAAAAAAAAAAAAAGAGCTGGAGGGGGCACTTGCTCTCTAGCTCAAAACAATTTAAACAATTTATGTTTTTTATAAAAAAATATATTGAAGATTAAATAATTGTAAAGTTATGTGTTGTTCTATATTTTTTTTAAATATACTTCAATTTCTATTTCTTTTCATAAAATTATAAAATAATACTTAATATTCAAAATAATTCAAATTATGTCTCATTCCAAAAAAATTTCTCACTCTATAAAATATCTCGAGTCCAGTCCTCCATGCTTGTGCAAACTTAGATAGAATAACATATAATAGATGAACACATAGATTGTATTAGAGATATTAGTGAGTGTAAATTGTAGGAGTTGATTAACAATGCCGTATTGTTTAGGATTTATCATAAGCAAGCTTATAAATAAGATCATGTTAATGTAATCAAATACACAATTTCAATACAAATTCTCTTTTTTATGAAATATTTTAGCATAAAATCAACTCACCCTAGGTTTTTTTTTTTAAGGTTAGTGTTGATAACGAAATTTTGATTAAAAAAGTGAGTTATTTACAAGAGTTTATTCTGGCTATTGTCCAGTCTAATATAATACAAGAATAATCAGGTTATATATCAACATAGGTTTTGTAAAGAAAATAAGAATAAAGAGAACAAAAGAAAAAAAGAAAGATAAAGAAACATAAAAAAACTAAGAAACTTCATTATCTCAAGAAAATTAACTCCAATAGAATACATAATGCACCTGCCACCTCTATCGTCTACGTGTTGAATATGAAATGAACGTATACCAGAGTATGTATTTTTTTGAACGTGAAAACACTACTGATTTCATCTTTTAGAATAAGCAAGATTTTTTTTTTTTTTTTTAAAACTCTTCTTTAATTATGTCTTCTTCAAAATATCTCACACACTTGTCTAATAGAATAACAATAGCAAACATAAAATTTCTTGTATTATGTGGATCAAATCACAAATATAATTAAGTCACCCTAGAGAGCTATAATTTTTTTTGGTCCATCATTAATTATAAAAATTGCATATTTCTTTTAGTAAAGTTAGTAACTATTTTTAATATTCACTAGAGATCTCCTATTCGAATTTTGAAATTGCAACTTTGAAAAATGCATATAAGTCCTATACTTTAAAGATCCACAATCTATATGACACATTAATATTCAATATATCAAAAATCACAATTATCACCTTTAATTGAACATAAAATTAATAGAGTCTGGCTAATTTGCTGCTGGCAGCATTTTAGCAAACTGCTGCCAGATCTGTGAGCCGTCTGATTTCTATTTAGATCTGCGTTTGATGATTACTTCAGTTTGCGAAAGGAAGAGCTTAACGGAGTCCGTCAATGCTTCTGTGAATTAAAAAAAAAAGTCCCGTCTCCTTTCTCCATCTCATTTTCATTTTGTAATTCCTCTCCCGTTTGAAGATAAAAGACCTTCTCTTTCCTCCGTCTCTCTCTCTCAGCTCGCTCTCATTTAATAGATCGGAGAAATTTCTTCCTCTTGTTTGCTTGCACCTTCAACTCCCTCTCTCTTGTTCGAAGCGGCAGCGCACCTCCCTTTCAGCCTCAGCGTGCCTCCCTCGCATCGTGCCTCAGCACCATCACGGCTGCTCACCTGACAGTCGCACCTCGCCTCGCCATAGTCGTCCTCCTGTCTGGCCGCCTCTCCCTGGTTAGCATTTCTCCCTCACTCTTTCCATCTCTCTCTGATTAGATACCCTTAGCTGCTCAGACCTTCACTGATTTAGATTTTGTTAGGTTAGGTGTCTAATTAATTTGTTATTTAGGATGACCGGAGATGCCAAATGATTCAAATAATTAATATTAATTTTATACAAATCAGGTTATGGAAATGCGCTTAGGGGTCGTTTGGTTCAGTCTATCGGAGAGTCATTCCCTGGCATTGTAATGCTATTCTTGTGATTACCGTGTTTGGTTAGAAGTTTGTAATCCTGAGATGTCGCTGACTTGTTGTGCGAAGATCAATTAGAGCAATTCAGTTCACCATTTCTTTCATTTATTGATTTGTTTGAATCGTGTATAAATAGGGAAATAGTCTGTGGAGTCAATTTAGTCAGGTATCTAACAAATTTTGAGTTTTACCTAAGCTTTGGCATTTCGCCATTTTTGTATCCGTTCTGAGATTCTAATTAAATTGGTTTGATTCTTGAGTTTGTTTGTTCAATTATCTTGTCTGTGATTGCACTATCGAAGGCTCCTCTATATCAAATAGGAAACAGGTAATTAAGAAAAAATCCCTTTTTATTTTAGTTGCAACACAAATAGGGCACATATTTTTTTTCAGTTTCACCGTGATGAGCACTGGTTTTTATTATTCCCAAATCCAAACTTGGTTAATATTGTTATTGATTTTTTAGTCTCCTTTTGCACTTCACACTTTTGCTGGACAGAGGGAGGATACCAGTTAATTTATGTATTAAGTGGTACTAGGTTGAATGGCTCCCAAATGCTTATATTTCAGATCAGAATGGACTGGTACTAGCTTTCTTAAGATGAAGCTTATTTGATGTGATATGAATTTTTGTACCAGTCCATTATGCACTAGCAGGGTACAACCTTGTACCAGTTAATTTTGTATCAGCTTTGTACAGTCTTGTACCGATGCCTTTTATGTGTGCTGGTACGAATTTAATCCTATTTTTGTGTGCAACTAAAAATTTTCAAATTAGTTTTCTGAAAGGAAAACAAGAAAAGGGAGGTAAGGGTTAAAGTTTTGCCACCTTGTTTGTCAATCTTAATTTTAGTTTTTAGTTAGTACTTGCATATCATTACTGTTTGAGGTTAACAAAGGGTGTAGCTGCCTCTATAAGAAAACAGAGTATTAATTTCGTAGTATACTATTAATATGTCATTTCTACAAGAAAACAGAGCAACATCCGAATCGGGAGTAATCTGTGAACCCAATAAGCACTGTCAGACAAGCAGAGGTCTTTACTGGTAATGAAAATGTAGTCCAATCTGTATTTTCACTTACAAGGGCCATTTGGTACCATACTGGTACGAAGAAAAGGAAAAGACAGGAAGTACTGGCTGTTCGGCAGTGAAGCTGCAAATCACCCACTTCTGGCAGCAATTGATTTAATTTCAGCTTTTCTCAACTTTTTTGCAAAATATACCCTTTTATTTTTAATTCTGTTTTTTTTATTTGCTTTATTGCTCAACTGTTTTGAGCTCCTTTTTCTCTTATTTTAGCTTTTTAAATCCTGTGGGAACAAACTCTGTAACCGCAAGAATTAATGAAATTTGGGCATGACCCATATTTTTCCTCAAAAAAAGTAAAGACAGATTGAAAACTGTTAAACACACAGGTTGGTTCTGATGCCTTTCTTGTGTGTGATCTGGTGCTATTTTCTTGTGTGAGCTGGTGATGTTTCTCTTGTGTGTGACCTGGTGTGATTCCTCCTGTGTGATCTGGTGCTATTTTCTGATGCCTTTCTTGTGTGCCACCGGTACCAGTCCGTACCAGTTAGGGATCTCATCTAATATGGGTGAAGACTGGGAGGTTTTTGTATAAGTTTGAAAATGTGGATTATCTTAATTCTAGCATTGTCAGGTCAAGATAGGAGCATGTTATGAATTGCAATTCTATGTGAATATAGGGTTTTACTTGAAACTTTTCAAGTGTTAATGCAAATTACTCATCATGCAGGTCACATGACAACTCAAAGAGTCAACCTCTAATTGACAACTCATGGGACATATTGGAGATCAGGAATAAAGTAGGAGGGTTTGTGTGCTTAAGATTACTAAGTGTAATTTTTGCAAGTCAAGTAGGTTTGTTTAGTTATTGTTAAAACAAAAATAGGAGTGTAATTATTGTTTAAGCACTTGTAAACACAGTTTTTGTACTTATTTTTTACAATATAAGATGTATGATTTTTATCTCTTAAACATGAATGGTTATATGCTTGCCTGAGGTATGATTCATCTAGTGCGACCATGATGCTGTCAACTACAATACAAATTCTGGTATAATTGAATGATGCTATCAGGTACGACCATGGTATCTATGAGTATGATAAAACAGTGCTGGCATCAGCTGGTGCCACGTATTTCAATTTTTTTTCAGCCAAAGCTTTAAGTACAGCCTCAGTAATGGTTATTGAGGCATGAACCAAGAATTAAAGACAGCTCAGTCAAATAAGATACAAATAAACAAAATAAGAAAATTACATCTAATTTCATATATCCATAATCCATAAACAACAAGTTCGGTAAATTGAAATATTCCTTCTATCATTACAACAAAAATACCCTTAATATAACTATACCAAAAATACTCTTTCTATAAGTACCAAAAGTATCATTTCTATGACTAAAAAAAATACCCTATGACTACACCCCATATGCATTATCAATCTTTCAATGACAAATCTTCACTCGGATGTTTGAATCGTTGCGGTATTCTTTTACCCTTGCATTACGAGATTGGCGGATCATGAAACTTAAGTGACTGTGTTGTTTAACATAAAATTTTGTCCTTGCTTTGCATAGGAGTATCTGAAATTGAAATTGCACAAACACAATCAACAGAAAAATAATTCTTAAAAAAAAAAAAAAAAGCTTAGCGCAAGATATGTATATATCCATTTGGTTCTGTATTAAATAAATTAAAGGAAAAAAATAATAAAAAGCGATACAGAACTTTGATTACCGAGTTGCATAGTATTTGTTTGTTTAATCAATCCCTGCTACCAGTTGCCTATAAAAACAAAATTTTGCACGGAATCTAATTCAAAACAGATAGTACAAGAGCAGACTTCGGATGAACTGATTATTAAGAAGATTAATTAAAACAAATAGTAATTTAGCTGGTACCAATATTTAGTTTATGATTTGAGCAAGAGGAGGGAGAGAGGGAGGGAAAGCAAGCAGTACCTTTCTTAACTGACAACAACTAGGGTTTCCGCTCACATGCTTGAATCGCTGAAACGCAGCGCGGTGCACCTCAGCGGAGGTAGAGGGGCTAACATGGGAGCGAGCAGTACCTTTCTTTAACTGATAACGGCTAGGGTTTCCGCTCACATGCTCGAATTGCTGAAATGCATCGCGACACGGCGAGAGAGGTCATAAACGCAATGGAGAAGGCAGCCACAGAGGTAAAGTTTGGAGAGGGCTTGGCGGAGGGAGAGAGCGGATCGAGCAGGAGGGATTTCATTTTCTTTAAACGATAGAGAAGGTTGGGATTTGAAAATAAGACAGAGAAAGGAGACGGGACTTTTTTTTAATTTGCAGAAGCATTGATGGACCCCGTTAAGTTCTTTCTTCCGACCTTCCGCAAATTGAAGTAATCATCAGACGCAAATCTAAATAGAAATCAGATGGCTCACAGATCTGGCAGCAGTTTGCTAAAATGCTGCCAGCAGCAAATTAGTCAGACTCAAATTAATAATATAATTTTACATATAAGTGTAGTCTAGTATTGAATTAATTTGCTAACAATTAAAACACCATCGAACTAAAAATTTATACAAAGCTTCTATGATCAACAAAGTTAAATTTACAGAATAGATGAGATTAATACCAATTATTTGCCCATAACAATTCTTTTTTTTACATATATTACTTTTCTAATAAAACTAGAATTAAGTTACTTTTTCTGAATGATAATTAAAAAATCTTTCAGATTTCTCTCTCTTTTTAATTTGATTAGGTTAATATTAATAAAATATTAAAATTTACTTAGTTGAGCATTAAATTTATTATTTAACCTCGCTCTTGTAACTAATAAAAAAAAATATTATTCTACTTTCTACAAAACTAGAACAAAATTCATATATAATAATTAAATAAATAATTATTTGAAAGGGGTGTTAGTGTTACCAATAAAAAAAGTTGGTACTCAATAAAATTTTAGTGATGAATTAAATCACGTCTAATCAAAATTATTATATATAATTACATGAAAAAAGGGAACAAAAAATATTCTGAAGTTTTGATTAAAAAACCAATTAATTCCGAAATTTTGATAAACAAATAGAAAATAAAATGAAATTTTGTTGAGGTGTTAATTAACCTTTGGTTCATATTAGACCAATTTTTGATTAATTGTGTAGTTAAGAAATTGCTGAAAACGTGGCCTCTTTAAACGGAATCCTCTGCATTAACTTAAAAGGGAATCTTTTGAGTTAATGCTTATCAGCCGTCTGATTTTAAACGGAATCAATCAAGCAGTCCAATTTTAATACAAGGGCCTTAATATTAGTAAAGATCTAGTCCGCACGAATCTTAAAGTGAATCGGATGGTCAATATTCATTAACTCAAAAGATTCCCTTTTGAGTTAATGCAGAGGATACGAATCAGCATTCCCCTCAGCAGCCGGGAATTCACATCCTCCCAGGTATCCTGACGAGAGAATCTTTTACAATTATTGGATCTAGACCGTTATTTTTATCTTTACACAAATCACAAAGCCCAATAATACTGGTCTCTTTGCTAACCCGAATCCCAAAGTAGATGAGAATTAATCTGAAACCGTAAAGTGAAGAATAACTTCTACGGTACCTGGGAGGTTACGAATTAACAATCCTATTAAAGTAACTCAAATTTTGAATTTAGATCCGGACCGTCCGATCAGAATCAGGGCCAATCCGGCCCCTGTCTGGCTTTCTTTAAATAGGAACGAAACGAAGCGAGGAAAAAGAGAAGAGGAGGAAATAACTTAGAAAATTAAGATGTTTCTTCAGAAGGTAACAAAATATAAAATTCATTCAATTATAAATGCAATTACTCACATTCAAATTCCGAGGTTTCGGGGAATTTCAATTTGTTCATGTCCACAGAATGTTCATCGATGTTGAGATTATGAGCTATTTCGTATATTTTACCGAAACATATATAGGAGGAAAGAACTGAGCTTTATTTATTTCAGTCATGGAGAACTGCGGCTTTTGGGGTGTATGGCTTTACCCAGTTCACCAAATCAGGATTTATGTAATTCCTCCACTCAATTAGTTTCAATTTTCTTTTATTACCCTTTTTCCTGATAAAATTTTATAAATCCTTCTTATGTTGAAACTTTAAAAAATATTAATAAATCAATCATTATATTGGTACCAAGTACCAATACCATCTGATGTAGCTTTTACGTTCTTTCCATGATTTTGCACTACATATAAAGCTAGTTTTTTTTTTTTGAGAAAAAAATGTGAGGCAAGCCCACATTTGATTTCATTAAGATACTGACAAAAGTTTTGTAACAGGATTACAAGAGTGAAAACAATACTCAATGCATTTGAGCAATAAAATATAACATAATAAAAATATATAGATAAAGAAAACAAAATTGTAGAAATCCAAGAACAAAATATTGTCATCCTTTCTGTGCCTGATTTTTCCCCCCTCTTCACTGGTTACTGTCACCTTGAGTTCCACTAGGTACCATATGCCTCCTTGTACCAGTTGCATCATTTGGATATGATTGCTCCAAACTGCCTATAACGGTATAACCCTGCCAGTGGGGTCTTCACAATTTATTCTTCCCAGTGAAGTGAGTTAGGCCTGTATGAGCTTGTGCTGTTAGTAATCTGTCTTGCCGGTTTCACTGTCCATTTTGTGCTTGCCAGTACATTTTTTCCTTTTGTAACAGTGATGTCTTCTCTATGCCAGCATGTGACCCAGTGGTACCGGGGTGCCCTTTTCAGTTGGTACCAGCGGTACCGAGTCTTCCTCCCTCTGTCCTTCGTACCAGCGATACTGTTACTGTCCTTCATATCAGCGATACTGTTACTGTCCTTCATACCAGTGGCACCGAATCTTCCCTCTGCTATCTTTCATACCAACGGTACCGTGTCTTTCCCCTGCTGACTTTCGTATCAGTGGTACCGGGTCACCCTTTATAGTTTGTAAGCCACATCAGTTATGCTTATTTTGTTTAGCTTGGGTGCTTCTTCACTCCCCCCACACTATTACTGTCCAGAGTATGTGATATGATAGATTACTTCTTCTTTTAGTTGCTCCACCCTTTTGTCCCTGCCTCTAAAAATTTTAGAGCAACGTTCCCTCCAAAGCACAAATTGTTTTACGAGTAAAGCTGAACTTGTTTCTCTTGATAGTTCATTCCTTAGGATAGTGCTTGCTGTCATCAGAATTGTGTTGAGGTTTAGATCTGAGTGAAGCATACTGTACAGTTATCTGTGGAAAAAATACCTACACCATATGGTTTACTAATTGTTAGGAGCTGTGCAATTCAAAATGCATTAGGAAACATTATATATCTGCTGCAATGTATAAATTTTTTATAATGCTGGTGCTAGAGAATTTTGTGTATTGGTAATAATGTAGAGAACATTCCAAAAAGTTCAAAGAAGAGGACATGAAGATTCAAATGGACGGGAAAAATTGTTAATCTTTAATTAATCAAGCACCTGAAAAACATATACCTAATTGAAACTTTCTTTCTCTCCATTTGAGCACCGCCAGAGAAATATGAGTGCAGGAGAAGGAAACAACATTCAGCATTCTGTCTTTCACCAACATAGATAAATTGGTTAGTCACATCATTTAGTGCTAAGAGGAATGATTGATGCATGAAGAATTTCCAAAAGAATAATAAGTAGAAATGAATGGGGTAGAATTAAACCTGAATTATGGAGTCAGGTCGAGCCAGAAAACTTTTTATGATGTCTTTAATTATGATAATGTCGCTGTCAAAGATTAATGTATAAAAAGAACAAAAAGGAACCAGCATGAGAATAAACAAATAGATCTATTCCCGTGTTCTTCTTACCTTATTAGAATTTCTAGTGCAGTCCCAATTTGGCAATTTTGCACATGTATTCTTTGATCTCGATAAAGGCACCTCACTGTAACTTTTAGTCCGTTTACTTGATCCTATCTTAATATATTCATTCAAACAGATATCGGTCCACTTGAAATACAGATTGGTACCAAGTGAAAGTAAATAATTGTTATGGTTGACTGTATGCTAAAATCTGGGTTATTGTCAGAATAAATTTAGTTAAGAATCACTAAAGATATATATCCTTAAAAATGAATCAAACTTCAAAATGCAATGACTGGAGCAACTTCAAAATGACTGAAAAATGATAAGTCTGATCAACTGAATAAATTGTCATGTCACAAAATAAATTAGTCTGAACAACTGAACAATTATAGAGCTCATCAATTATGGTAATATGGTAATTATGATAATATAGTCGGAACATAAATTGGTCTATTTGACATAAAATCTTGAAAAAATATAGGCCAGTGAACTTGTTCAACACCAAGCCCCTACATTTGTGTTTGTACCAGTAAGTATCCTGAGAAGTACAGTACCTGTTACGTGGGCCAGAAATCAAACTACCAGAAACTAAGCTAAATTCGGACTCAATACATTTCATTAACAGTCTCAAAACTGGTACCTTACCTATACCAGTAGAGGGGTCAATCCAGCTGCAGTTGCGTTTTGTGATTAAGCTGCAGGTACAACATTTGTACCAGTAACTATCCTGAGGAGCTCCCTGAACAGGTACTATACTTCTAAGAGCCATAGTTCATTCATCCTGCAGCTTAAACTAAATTCTGTTTCTGGACTAAAAGCAAATTTTGTTAGGTTCCCAATTTCTTAAGAGTTAATGCAAGCAATATAAAGCAATATATAGAGGGAGAATAATATCATTGTCGACAACACAATATATTCATTTTGTCTATTATTTAAGCTAAATTCTGATTCTGGACTACAACAGCTTGGAAGATTTTGTCTAGTACTTCAAGATTTGCACAAAATTAAAATATTACAAAATAAAAAATTATGAAACAGATTTGCGCTAACTGCTCATTTAATTTGCAGAAATTAAAGTGGATCAGTTTTGTAGTTCTCATGCAAATCAAATAAACATTTATATGGCAAAGATATCTAATTAAGGACAAATCTGTAATAGGAAAGGATTACCAAAAAAACAAAATCCAATAAACCTTAAATGCCCTCCACAACCTTAAATTAGGAAACCAGGGTACAATTACTCAACCTGGTACACTGACATGTACCACTACTGAACACAAAATGAAACATAAAAGATCAGATTAAAAGCACTTAATCTAGTGACAACAGGTTCTGTAACAGACAAATTGCACAAACTAATGTCAGCTAGAGTTGTGCTTGAATTAAACCTTAACCCCTTCACTTTGGCAAATTTTTCTCATTGGCCCTTTTGAATTGCAGATATTGTTTTTTATCTGCAAGAAGCACAACTGTAATACAAACTAAATTGAGTAAAAGAGCAACTATATGGTGTATCA